>CATKHJ010958457.1:0-16386 GCA_949750685.1 Vernicia montana
TTCCTCTTTCTTCTTCTTCTTATTCTTGTTCTTCTTCTTTTTTCTTTCTCATTCTTCATTCTTCATTTTTTTCTCTTTATTATTCTTCTTCTTTATTTTTTCTTCTTCTTTATTTTTTAATTTAGTTTAATTAAATTTTAAGTTATTATTATTCATTTAATTTATTTTCTCATTCTCCTTCTTTTTCTTCTTCTAATTTTTTTTTTAAAAAAAATTAGGAGAATTTTAGTAAATAAACTAGTTTAATTAGTAATTTATGAAGGGATAGTGGTGTCATGCATAGTGGAATTGATGGGTGGGGTGAAATTCAGAACTTTTCAAAATTTTGCTCCATCAATTAACAAGGCATATTACCTATTCAAGTAAACAATCTAATTTTGTGCAAAACACATACAACAAAGGTAGAAGAAAAAGAAGTATCTAAATACCTCTTGTAGCGTAGAAAACTCTTTTCTTTTCTTCTCCTTTATCTCCTTAAGTGTGAAGCCTCTAATTGGTTCACACCAAGCTCCACCAATTAAAGATTTCCTTTGCTTTCTTGATGGTCTTTGAAATTCCTCTTTGGTGGCCCAAATACTTGTTCAAGTACCTTTCTCAAAAATTCCTTGGAAATAGTTAGGGTTCTTGTTGCTTTGGACAATTAACTTTACAATTGCAAATTATTTTCTTTCATAAAGAAAAATGGAGAAAGGAAGAAGAAGATCATATTGAAGAAACAATTTTCTACTTGATTTCTCTCTAACTTTCTCTCTTTTGCATGTAATAGTAAAAGATGAACAAGGCTACTTTCTCTTCTCTTTCTAATGGATTATATAGCCTCTGTCATCTCCCATCAACATTTGATTGTAGATGAAGTTAGTTGGGAACAAGAAAAGATGAAAAGAAGAATCTTGTCATTCTTGTCTTTCACTATTATCAAGATGAGATATTTACCATAAAACCACTTAGTAGAGAATCTCTAACCCCTAAACCCTAAAATGCTTTTCCATATCACATATGGGCCAAGCCCACATCTCATGTGTTTAGGGTTTCCACTAAGCCCATTTGTGATCTTCCACATCAAATGTGGATTGGGCTTCCATTTAATATCCAAGCCGAATTAATTCTTTTCAATTTAGTCCTTGCTATTTGTATCTCATACAAATCATGACTCAATTGAAATAAACCCTTTGTGAATTAAACTTTAAGACATGTTAGGGTCTTTATAGATTTAATTATAAGTTCAATTCGATTATCATTAATCAATTAATTAAACTCTTTAATTAATTATTAATATAATCTATATCTTCGATTGGTGATTGTTTTATGGTGTGTGACTTTCTAGGTTCATGTTCTAATTAGCAATGAGATAGACAAAATCCTTTTCTCTCCTAATCGTAAAATCCCCATTTCACATTTTGTCCCATAAGTTGTGAGGGATGCCTAACATAACATATCACGATTACCTAATTAGAAATGAATGTCAGTGGTTAATTACTCGAACATTACATGGACCATTGATCATAATTATCATGCACTAAAATCCCTCCATTACGGATTTTCGATCTTGGCTAGGGTCATGGAAAAGTTAAACCCTATTATGCTTCGATCATATGACCTTATCTCAATTCTAGTTCTTGATAAACTAGATTCCTACTAGAAACTCGTTTCTAGTGAATCTTATCTGCCTTGGCCAAGGACTTGAATATCAAGAACAACTAGATAGCATGAGATTCCTTCCTTGTTTACTTAAGTTAACGGATTCTATCTTGGAGATCACTTACCTCCACATATCATTAGCTAGGGCCACCACATGCCATATACCTTTGCGTGAATAGTATTGGTATGTAAGCAGTAATAAATCCTAACTACTAATATGGAGATAACTGTGTCTCCTCAAGTCAAATGACTATATGCACAATTATGACCTAAATGATGAAATGCTAACTAGTGGTAAAACTTCATATATTCATCATCTAACGTCACTATTCAACTCACTCATCCCTTATAAGTGTTCACATATTGTCATGACATCATATGTCTGTAGCATAAGACTTACTACCTCCATAATCATAAGTATCTTATACTTATCATGGATAACAACAGAGGTGATGGTCTTCCGGATTAATAATGCCCAGTCAAGAATCCTACAACCATGAACAAGTTTAAAGTATATGTACAAGAATGATTTGTCACTCATATTCTCAACTCTTTGAGAATAGATTACAGAATACTTAAGGGACATACATTCGTTATAAAGGAACACTTTCATTTAAAGAACGTATATTTATTATTGCCAATTGGAGATTGTATTTACATTAACATAATATGTACATTACTCTAGAGCATACATCACTATCAATTTAAATTTAAATTAATAATTTCATTTTAAATTATTAGTTTTAGTTATTCAATTAAAATATTAATTTTAGTACTTTTATTAGTTTAAATTGCTATTAATATTAGTCATTAATTTTTTAAATTTAATATTGGTTAATTTGAATTTTTTTTAAATTTAAATTAAATATACCGATGAAATTTTTAAATATTAAAAAATACTAAAAATATAATTACTGAAGGATTTTCAAAAATTAAAAATATTAAAAATACTTTTACCGAAAAAATATTTAAAATTCTAAATATTTTGAATAAATTCGCTAATTTTTTCTGAAGGAATTTTTCATCGCGATTTTTACCGACAAATACACCACAAAATACAGACGGAATTTCTGTCGGTAATTTAAGGATCGATAAAATTTCCATCAGTAATAAATTACCAACAAGCTATTTACCGACATAATTTATCTATTTACCGATGGATTTTTCCGTTGGTAAATTGAAATTTTTTTGTAATGGGCACTGGGGTCACCTATCAACTGGGACAAGGAACTTCAGGCACTAGGCTTGGGTTCGGGAGGTATTAGACCTGGATAGATAGGACGTTCAACGAGGAGGGCTTATTGTGAGCATAAGAGGTAGTGGATTTTGTGGGTGTATGTAATAAATATATACAGAGTATAAAGAATAAATTAGCTAGCAAAAAAGAGGGGGAAAAAATCTTAAGAGAAAAGTTAGATAAACTAATTACAACAATTAATATTTCTAAAAAAAATAAGCACAACACATCTTCAGGCCTTTGAACTTTCTCTAATTTGTCTATTGAGTTTCTAAAAATGTATTTGTCTAGATTGAGCCTCCAACTATTATTTTTATACACATTAAAGATTTATTTCACAGCTATTAGAAAAATTGAAAAACATGCGCATTAAAAGAGTGAGGTGACTTAATAAGGCTTGATTATGATTGTTAAATATCACCAAAAAAAAAATGAATTAAAAAAAAAAAGGATATTTGCAAATACTATAATCACATATGCGTGTAGCATCTCCCTCTAAATGATCACCACCTTCCAAATTCAATATAGAACCAACAATCAATCACATAAATAAAAATAAACAATATAGGAATAAGATGCAAATATATCTCCAATATTTACCATAAAGTGCATATTGACCCTTTATGTTTTTCAAGGTACGGATATACCCCTGATGTTTTTAAAATTCATTATCCTGCCCCATCTATTAACGTCTCTGTTATTTTCTTGTATTCTCCATTTTGTGGGGCCCAATGTGAGTCCTATGTGGATGTTGGATGGACATATGGCTTTCAACTAACCCTAATACATCAGAATCCCAAAAAATTTCTCTTTTTCTCTAGTAAAATTTTTATCTCCTCTGTCCTTTAGCTTGCTAATCTGTGTGTGAAAAATTTGCTCTCGCTTTTGCTTTCTTAGTCTTTTGCAAATATGGATTTTAACACTTTTCTTGCTCTTCTTTCTATAACAAGTACATGATTAAGAAAATAATTTGTATATATTACCTTCTTCAACCTAATTTCCTTGAAATTTAGCTTTAGAGTTTTACAGATAACTTGAAAATAGAGTAACCCATTTCAGTATTTTGCTTCATTGTTTGGGAGTACCGACAAACAATGAAGCGAGTCAAGTTTGAAACTTTACTGCCAGTGACTCGACTCACATTAATTCAGATTTTAATGACTCTTCTTATTGTTTATTTGCTTTTCATGAGTTTGAAATTCCTCTAATTTTTAAAACTGGGTATGGGTTATTGCCTAGTGATGGCTCTCTTAGTGATGCTTTACTTGTCCCCAGGCCTTTACTGGTTAAGAAAAATGATGTACCGACTCAAATGATATTTGATCCTCCTCTGATTTCTCACTAGTCATCGAAAAGGCGAATGTGAGAGACTAAAAGACTGTCAGGTCTGTTCTTTAATGAGAGTATTTTTTATGCCACTGGTGATGTGGATGAATTCTATGTGCTCCATAAGGTTGCTAAAGTGACGTTGTTGCTAGGGAAGAAGCTTTGGGAAAAGTTGGAGTTCAGTAAAATTCAAGCCAACCCGAATATTAGAAATAGAAACACCACCGACAATCGCACCGAAGATTGCCCGATTTCTATAGCTTTATCTAGGTCGAAGTTTCTTTTGCCTAGAATCGAATGTTGGAGCTCCCCTGTGGGCTAACTCTGGAGTCATAGTTTAGGGTTTCAAAATTTGGGAAAATTTTTAGGGAAGAAATAGAGAGAACAGTTTTAGAGAGAGTAAGAAAGAGAATAAATAAATTTTGCAATGGTTATAAGCCTATGTGTTATTTTATTAATATTTTATTATTATTTTTGTCCACGTTGAACTAAAAAAGAGCCCCACAAATGGAGAAATTGGTTCAAAGAGAGAGGACGTTAAGAGAAGGGGCGGAATAACAAGTTTTGATTACTTCAGAGGTATATCCGCGCCTTGAAAAATATAAAGAATCGATCTGAACTTTATAGTAAACATTAGGAGTATATTTGCACCTTATTCCAACAATATATCAAAAAAAAAATAAATAAAGAAAAACTAAAAATCAACAAATAACATATCTCATCAACCGATATGTTATTTAGGATTAGAAATCAACAAATCTCATCAACTTTTTCCTAGAGTTTTTGTGTTTCCAAACCCATTTGAATTTTTTAATCCTTAAAATTAATCTCTCCAATTTCTTCCTCACCCAAAACTTTTCAAGCTTGAATTTTCACATGGTGGCTACAACAATAGCAGTGGCAATAATAAATGGTGGAGTGGTGATTCTAATTTCAAGAATTTATTATCCATAAAAGGATTTGGGATTTTGGGTCTTTTCTCAATGGATGGAGATAAATAATTATCTTTCAAGGTTTTCATAAAAGAATTAAATGGTTGTTTTTGCTTGTGTTCTTTGGGGGTGTAGATGTATGAGAAAGTGGGTGAAGATGATGGAGTAGGAGTGTCACGCCCTGTCCTCGGTAAGTTTTCTATTCTGACCCTCGCTCATCATCGATCCGCTCTAACACTTCAATTCACTCTGCCGAGGCGTGACGGTCCTAAGGCATGGGTAAACTTAAAGTCATCGAAAATCTCATAGAACCCTTATATACCTTGAATCGATACTTACATAATCATGTTCGCCTATTCAAAGACATAAGCGAATCACATAGTGGGCCAAACTTTAACTCCAAAAACAAAAATAAATCATAAAAAAATCAAATATGAATTTAAAAGCAATCATCTTCGTTTTATTCATTTAAGTCACTTCAATACATAAACTCTTTTACAATTTACGGACCTTTCTAAGATAGAGCAACAATAACTATGATTTTTAGAACTATTACAAATAAAATCTTACACTCCTAGTCATAAATAACTAGAGCCTCTTCTATGGAGAAGGATAACCAAACAGTTATAGACTTCACCTTCTAACTTCTCTACTAACACCTGAAATTCACAAATGATATGGTGAGTCGTCAACTCAGTAAGAATAATGACATGTATGTAAACAATTTGTTTAACATGTATGCAACATCAATTTATGTAATAGGAATAATCACATAGGTCGAAAAGAAATAAGGATGTAAGAAGTTCAATTCTAACAGAAACATATATAACATCAAAGTACTCGAGTTAATCATATCAACCATACTGCGAGTCTCTACATATTCATAACCATCAGAGATCTAATGGGTGGGGTGAACCGCAACCTCAAAAGTCTTCATAATAGTAGCATCAATAGAACACATCATAGGAGATATAACACCACCGTTCCCAAGTAAACATTTGTACATTAAGATAAGACAGCTACCACGTCCTTAACATCATCATATACCTGCGAAGATAGGTCTGACTTAGTTTATAAATATGATCAGTTGAGTCACTAATGCACTTGGTCTAATGGATCTTTCCCCCATTAGTTGGACGTTCTGTTAGTACATCCATGAAAAGATAAAAAATATTTAATTAAATGGAAATTTTATTCAAACATAAGGTTGGCTCAAATGGCTCAAATGGCTTCATCAATTACAAACATATTGGCTTCGGCAAATACAAACATATTGGCTTCGACCCAAGTGGCCTCATCAATCATAGTTACAATGACTTTGGCCTAAATGGCCTCGTCAACTTAGAAATCTCAAGATTTACAATAAGTTACAATAGAAAGGTCACCAACAGATGGTAACAATAACACTAATGAAAATACTTACGAAGTTTTCAACAAAGGAATAGAATTTAACAAACAAACATAGAATGATTTTTTTTTACAAAGAAACATACATTTCATATTTTCCATTTCATTTCTTACCTTACAAAATTTCCACCCTTCAGCTAAGGTGCTATCTTCTCCAATAGAGCCAAAAGAATCACCATCAAAATCTCCACTAGGATCCACCTTAATAACTCCCTGATCATTCCTTGGCTTGTCATCTATCATCGTTGGGCTCACTGAATCCACAGATCTATCATCTAGATCCATTTGGAGCTCTTCTAAGAAAACCATGAGAACCATCTACCATTTAAGTCTCGGTTTTCATTTGAAGGATGAATTTCTCTTTTTGAAGAAAAGACAATTTAATATTTCAAATTTAGGTTTGAATCTCTTTGGAATTTAAAGAAAGAAATCCAGAAGAATTTAAGTTTTAGAAAGAGAAATGCAACCGTTCACAAATGGTTACTGAACAATCTCAAGGGTCTTTAAATAGAAAAGAAATGACAATATTATATTATTGATTTGACATAAAGCCCGTCAACAGTCATTTATGGAAAAGACAAGTTGCATCAGCAAAGAAAATTTTTATTGGAAAGTTAACTTTTTCTTGGAAAGGAAAGCTTTTATTAATTGTTTGGAAAATCGTCAATGGTAAATGACTTTCTATCTTATTCACACATTATCTGATACACATAAAAATATCTAAACCCACTATCAAATTACATTATACAAGTATGAACCCATCAATTACCTTGCAAGCATGCACAGGTATCGAAACCCTATCATCGAGTCCATAACTCATCCTTGTTCTACTCATTTTAGACTTATCCAGTTCCCTTCGTAAATCCATGAACATCTCTAGCTTTGTCTTTGATTTCCTAGACTCGTCTTATGCGCACCGAACTCCTATCTTGTCCAATTCGCCTTGCTATACTGAATCCTCATAATCGCTCCACTCATCTCGCTAAACTAAACCCATATGTTTGTTCATTAATGCCTAGTCTTTTACTCATTGTTGTGAAAAATCTGCAAGTGCACAGGTCGTAAACAAGTAATATAGTAGTAAAGTAGAGTGTCGATCTCACGAGGAAGGGTTGACAAGTACCAAAATTAAGATTTCCTTTATTATTTAGAAAATCAAATAAGATGAAAGAAAACAAGTAAAATTAAACAGCTATAATAAAAAATAAATTCAATATATATAAAAGGCCTATAATTTAAACTTCATCAATTGAGTACCTATGACTTCTTTATATTCTCTAGATTGATTTTTAGCTTATTAGAATTAATGATCATATTTTCCTAAATTATATGATATTCTCTCTTAAGACACAATACAAGTATTCATGTTAACTTTATGTTTACTCTCGTGATTACAAGCAATTAACACAAAATCCATTAAGTTTTATGGAAATCCTTAAGACAATCACAAATGAGTGTTCTTATCTCTAAGTAACACATACCCTAGGTCTAATATCTCGATGAACTAGTATTATGTTTCCACTCTCACTACACACAATACCTTAAATTCATGCAACTAATGGCCAGTTAATCACAAAGCTTTAAGCCCTAAGATAAAAGATTAATTTCAACAATCAAAATCAATCAATCAAATATAAATAATCATAGGCAAATCAAGATATTACATCTAAATTCTAGGGAAGAATTAGATTCTCACAATTAAGAAAGAAGAAATAATGTACAAAGAGTTTTTAGAATAGAAGAAAACTTGATAAATAAAGTGATGGAAAGAGTTATACAAACTATTAAGATAATTTCTCTATTTATAGACAAGAGATCCTAGGTTTAGAAGGCTTAAGAAATTCTTAGAATTTAAGAAAAATTGGAATACTAATAAGTCCTTGAAGTGAATTCGAATTAGGAACAAAAATCTCTCTCTCTCTTTTTTTTTTTTTCCTTGTGAAACTCTCTTATTTATATGCATTGTTGCGCAGTATTTTTCAAATATCATATGATCGAATTAGGCTTTAAGACCTTCATAATATTTGTATCTCTGTCTCTTATCTTTCTAACGCATCTTAAATCACCTCAATCCAATGTCGGTAGCTCAAATTATGATCAAAATACTAAAAGGTATTTGAGCTGTCAAAACAAAAAATGCTAGGTGCACGACCGTACACTTTTATTCTGCACAGTCGTACGTAATTTTTCTCAATTTTTGGCTTCAAAATGAACACAAGAAACTTGAAATTTTGTGCTTGGTCGTGCCCTTTCATACTTCACGGCCGTGCATATTTGAAACCCTCTTAATGCACTTCTTTTGCTTCCGATTTACTTCTTACTTCATTCTAATTGATCTCTGAACTTTCAAATTCCTAAAAAATGCATAGAAACCCTCCAAAGAACCTAGGAAAACTTGAAAACAAACTCCAAAAATAAAAGGTTAGCAAAAATAAATAAAAACAAAACATTTGGTGGATTAAGATTAACAAATACTCTTTTATATCTATCATAATTAAAGCTCATCTAATTCCCCCAAACTTAAGTTTTTACTTGTCCTCAAGCAAAATAATAATTAAACACAATAAGAAAATTTAATCTTCTCATGCTTATGTTTGAATAACTTTTCAAAGGCCTCAAGAAATTAATATTTACGAATAATACATCAAATGTTTTACAAATCAAGCTTTTATCTTAAATTCAAAACAAATCTCATATTGATCATGCATTGAATAACTATGCCTTAAACCAATCACAGATAAATTGTTACACTTCAGATAGATATATACACACTTGATATCTTAAAATGTCTCTATCAAAAGATATAAAATAAAAGTACAAATCTCATAAGCAAGTTTATGCAAACAATCTCTACAAATGGAATTCACAAATCAATAGAGATCAATAGGACTTTACTAGGTTTGTAATGGGGCTAATACAAGGTGATTGGTTAAATAAAAGAAAGGCTAAATGAACAAAAGTAAGATAATTATCCCAAATTTACAAAGATAATTAACAGCTCCATCAATGAGAATTTTTAATATAGGATCACTTCACTTCAAGCACTATTTTTCTACAATATTTTTTTCTTTAAAACACTTTTCATCTCATCACCAACAATATAATTCCAAGGTTAAGTAAGAATTATTAATTTTTATTTTTATTTTTATTTTTATTGAATTTTTCTTACTTTCCCCTAAACTTATTTTAAGCACAAAGGTAACCTTTATTTCATTTTAGAACGAATAGCACCCTTCCTTATTAGAGATCCTTATTTTCTTTTAAAAGTTTAATAATTCCCTTTTTCTTCATTATAATGTAAACTTAAAAAAATTATCTTACAAATAAGGTGAAGGATAACAATTAAGGTTAATAAACAAAGAAAACAAAGCTAAAATTAACAAGGCATAAAAGGGTAAACTAGGGAAAAATTAAAACAATGGTGGATACAAGTAATAAGGCAAAACAAACAATGCCTAAATCATATATCTCTCTCAAAGTAAATGCAAAATTTCACCTCAAAAGTTCACAAAAACATGTTCTAAGATAAGTAAGGAAAATAAAGATAAAAACTGTGTAGAAGCCCTCTCTAAGTAAGCATACACAATTTCAATGCAATTAATTCAATACAAAACTCATTAAAACATAATGTCAATAAAAGTTAATTTCTTACCCAAAATAGTTGCTCAATTTGAAATATTTCAATAAATCATTCATAAATACCAATTATAATCTATTCTTGGCCTTCATCAAATTATTCAACACAAGCACATTTAATAATAAAAGTTCAAAAATTTTAAAATTTATCCATCAAAACACAAACTAACACAAAAACACATAACTTCTCCCCCAAATTTGCAACTGACATTATCCTCAATGTCAAAAGAAACAAACCAAAAGATAGGGAATACTCCCTCTTATAGAAAAGTGGATTCCAATTTGCAGGCATGAGGTGCATTCCACTTCTTTGCTCCCTAAAAACATTAAGAATCAACACTAAAGCAAGCATGAGAAATTTGTTACACAAAAAGAAAAACTAAAAACAAGAGAAAAAAGAAAAAGAACTAAGGTTTAGAACATGGGTTGCCTCCCAACAAACTCTCCTTTAAAGTCAATAACTTGACTTTGACTAGGTCTTCATCAAGGGGGATAATATACAAAGTACAACATCCCTATAGTTGCACAAGGGTGGACCTTTATCAACTTGAATGACCATCTTGATTTGAGCCTACATGAAAAAAGTTTTAGACGAGAATTATTCAATAAATTACATAAAGGCTCATAAATTTCAAAAACTTTCCAACGAACTCTTTTTCTTGCTCTATATTTTCTTAAGAAATTGGGATAGGAAGGTAATGGTATTGACTCAAGAGTTGGTGAATGCTCAATTAATGGTGGTGGATGTGACTTCTTTTCCTCCAATTACTCAAATTCATATTCTCTTTCGTATGGCACATATGGTGTAGCATTCACGATAAAATTTTCATTGTTATCTTCAGTTTCCATATGTACCAAAAAAAATGGAAGAGTTTCATTTGGATGTTCTTCTTCAAATACCTCTTCAATTAACCCATCAATTTCAACCACTCTGCAGATACTATCCATAATCAAAGGATATTTAAAAGTCCTGGGCAGATTAAGATCAATTCCCTCCTTTTTATCTTGCTTTCTTGGAGTATCTACTTGATCAACCATCTCTTGCACATCATTACTCAAAGAAATGCCAGACATTGCTCTCTAGGATGTACTTCAATTTGGTTCGGCAAGTTACCATGGCTTCAAGTATTTAATGGACTAGCCAATTGTTCCATTTGTACTTCCATAATTGTATCGTAGCTAGCCATTTGATCCATCCTATCTTCCAACTCTTCAAACTGCTCGTCATACTTCTCAAACCTATCCATGGAGGCATTTATGAATTGTTCCAATGCAGCCTCATACGATGGTGCATGGTCTTGATTAGCTAAAAAATCATGTTGATAAGGATGCCATCAATTTTCACTTTGATGGTATTGGTTTTCCATGACCAGTTTGAATGATCACTCCACCCTGAGTTGTTTATGTTAGAATATGGATAATTCTCACGCTTATGAAAAATTTGCATCTGCTCTGCATATTGACACTCATAATTCAAGTGATTACCTCTACATAAATCACAACTTAAAAATGAATTGAATATAGTATTAGTATTAATTTGATCAAGTATGTTAATCAAAGTATGAAGTTTAGTATTTAACTTACAAAAACCATCCTCATCATACATGTTTGTGGCTCTGTTTGGCATTACTCTCCCATTGCACCATTGGTAGTTGTGGAAAACTATCTTTTTTTTTTTTTAAATCCTAAAAAAAATAATAGATAAAAATAGAAAAGAAAAATAAAATAAAATCTAAAGTAATAAAGAAAATATTTGGTATTGATATTGACAAATCGCCTTCCTCGGTAATGGTGCCAAAAACTTATTGCGAAAAATCTATAAGTGCACAGGTCGTGAACAAGTAATATAGTAATGAAATAGAGTGTCGATCCTATGAGAAATGGTTGACAAGTACCAAAATCAAGATTTCTTTATTATTTAGAAAATCAAATAAGATGAAAGAAAACAAGTAAAATTAAACAATTATAATAAAAGATAAATTCAATATATATAAAAGGCTTAGAATTTAAACTTTATCAATGGACTACCTATGACTTCTCTATATTCTCTAGATTGATTTTTAGCTTATTAGAATTAATGATCATATTTCCTTAAATTATATGATGTTCTCTCTCAAGACACAACACAAGTACTCATGTTAACCTTATGTCTACTCTCGTGATCACAAGCAATTAAGACAAACCCATTAATTTTTATGGAAATCTTTAAGACAATCACAAAGGAGAATTCTTATCTCTAAGTAACACATACCCTAGGTTTAATATCTCAATGAACTAGTATTATACTTCTACTCTCGCTACTTCACACAATACCTTAAATTTATGCATTTAATAGCCAGTTAATCACAAGCTTTAAGCCCTAAGATAAAAGATTAATTCTAATAATCAAAATAATCAATCAAACATAGATAATCATAGACAAATCAAGAGATTACATGATTTATAGACAAAAGATTACAGGATTTATACAAACTATTGAGATAATTCCTCTATTTATAGACAAAAGATCCTAGGTTTAGAAGGCTTAGGAAGTTCTTAGAATCTAGGAAAAATCAGAATACTAATCAGTCTTTGAAGTGGATTTGAATTAGGAACAAAAATCTTTTTTTTTTTTTCTTATGAAACTCTCTTATTATATACATTGTTGCACGGTATTTTTTGGATAAAAAATGATCGAATTAAGCTTTAAGTTTTGCATAATATTTGTAGCTCTATCTCTTAGTTTTCTAACTCATCTTGAATCACCTCAATCCAATGTTGTTAGCTCAAGTTATGATCAAAAAACCGAAAGGTATTTGAGTTGTCAAAACAAAAAATGCCCGTCAGATGGTGCACGGTCGTGCACTTTCATTCTGCATAGCCCTGCATAATTTTTCCCCATTTTTGGATTCAAAACAAACTCAAACAACCCTGAAAAATTGTGCACGGCAGTGCCCTTTCATTCTACACGGCCGTGGAAACCCTCTTAATGCACTTCTTTTGCTTCCACTTTACTTCTGATTTCATTTCAATTAATCTCCGAACTTATGAATTCCTCAAAAATGCATATAAACTCTCCAAAGAACCTAGGAAAACTTGAAAACAAACACCTATGAGGCCTCATCCGAGCACCAGTCCGATTCGCTAGAGGGGATCGAAATGCTCATTCGGGTTTGTACTCACGATGGTACCCTCGGATTCAGATTGATTGATTTTGAAAAGGATTTTGGGAGTCGCCACCTTAATTTATTTATTAATTGGAAAAAGTAAGGAAAAATCCATTAATGACTCCAATTATATCCCAAAGGAAAAAGATCACTAGCCTCGAAACCAAAGAGGATTTGGGGACTAGGTTTTCGGTTCATTTTAATTAGTTTGGCAAGTTTAATACAAATTGGCTTAAAATAAATTTCATGAACTGTTATAAATAAATGAGTAATTAAATATGCATGAATTAAAGTAAAGCAGTAAAAGAAGTAAAAAAAAAAAGCAATAAAAGAATTAAATAAAGAAAGCAATAGAAATGTTAAATTTACAACATAAACCAAATTAGGGAATACTCACTCTAGCCCTTATGGGTTTTAGGAGAGTCACACATTCCCCAAATTAAATCCAATAATAAAAAAAATACAAAAGAAAATACCAAACCTAAACTATATGAAGAAAGTGAAAAAGGAATAGAGTTTATTTTAATTGGATTTGATGCTTTAGAACAAGCATGCTTACGTATCCCTTTGAATGGGAATCAAAATCCACGTAATTCGCCCTTCTTGCGAAGGGAGTTTATTTAGTTTGATCCTTTTATCATGTTTCAGTTTGATTGATTAAAATATGGGTTGATTAATTGATTAATCAAACAAAATTAATTGATTACCAAGTTGTTAATTAAGTCAGGTTCTAATTAACATACCTTTCTAAAGTAATTAAATAAAAAGAAAGGGATTGAAAGAGAAGGGAACATGCAAAAAATTCCTAAAGGGAAAACAATAAAGCAAGCAAGACAAATAAAAGAAAAAGAAAGAAAACAAAACCAAAGGAAAC
Organism: Vernicia montana; assembly: GCA_949750685.1. NCBI lineage: Eukaryota > Viridiplantae > Streptophyta > Magnoliopsida > Malpighiales > Euphorbiaceae > Vernicia > Vernicia montana. The sequence continues at coordinate 14,197 of CATKHJ010958457.1, forward strand.
AAAAAAAAAAAACAAGATGATAAATAAACAAATAAAAGCAAAAGAAAGAAAATAAATACCTTAGGATGCAGGAGACTTGTCTCGGTCGGCGGCGGACTTGTCTCGGACGATGGGCGGCGACTTGCTTCGGACGGCAGGAAGCTTGCCTTGGACGGTGGAAAATTTTTGACTTGATGGGTCGGCTCGGGAAGTCGCAACCCAATCTTGTTTTGCAAAGCAAAGAGCAATAGCAAAGTAAGAAAAAGAAACTTTAGAAATAGGGAGCTCGTTCCTTTCGGACCAAGCTAAAAAGAGTATTTTGGCTTGCTTTGAGATCAGGATGTGATCAAGCAAGCTCTGAGTTCTTCAAATGAGCTGGGGGTGCTATTTATATAAGGAGAAGGCAGGAGGAAAAACTTCATGAATTTTGATGTGGGAATCATGAACAAAGACCTGTGACCGCACGTGCTTGTGCGGTCACAGAAACGTGACTACACAAGACTATACGATCACCGCACGTGGCTGTACAGTCATGGGCCCCATTTCAGCCCGTTTTTACCCTTTTTCGCTCGTTTCATGTTCGTTTTACACGATTTCAGTTGCGTTGTGCTTGTTATTCAATCCTGAATGATATGAGGATGCTTTAGAGGCCAAATGGGTAGGTCTCAGGTCCCGAGGCTCGGATTTCTAATTTTTAGGATTTCGGCGATCTTTGGCGATTTTGACTTTAGGAGGTCTGTTTACCAAGCCTATGTGCCTCTAGGGTTTGGTTGTATGCCAGAAGGTGCAAAATTAAGGGTTCACATAGTACAAAATATATGTCAGCAGCAAGTGAAGTAGGATACTTGCTCTGTAGATCCACTAACCTGAAAAAAAATAAGGGAAAAGGGGTGAGATTCACATCTCAGTGAATATATAATAAATAACCTGGCACAACATTTTGGATGCATGAATATGATCATTGGATCAACAGGTTATCACAATAAATAGTCAACAAATTTACAAATCAATACAATCGAAAGTTCAACAGAAATTATAATCAAATTCCTGTGAATTAAATTCACAGATCTCATATAAATAGTACTGCAAGAATCACAAATTTCATGTTACATATTAAGGCACAAGGTTAGCTAGGCCCTATAGCTAAGGCGTTCAAATACCTCCTAGCAAGATTCAAGTCAGGCACAGAATTCGGTGATCCCCTCACCGAAAAAAGAGAATTTTTGCTTTTTGGTTTAAGTCAAGGTTCAAATCAAATAGAACATTTTCACATATAGAGAATAAATTTCACATGTAGAGTATCATTTAGGGTTCGAAGTTACAAGAGTGAATTATCAATTACAAAGTCACATAATCAAGTACAATTCATATATACAAAGTAAAATGGGTATGTGCTGGGAAATTTAATATATACTCACATTTTCTTATTATGTTCCAAAGTATGGGTATTCCTCTTCTATTCCCTCGTCACCAAACTCTTCTTCGTGTAATTCCTCTTTGGTTTCTACATATTACAAAATATTTACATAAATGTTAATTTCACATAATTACGTTTATTTACTTATTAACTTAGAACATTAATTCATAATTACTATTTTTATGATAGTCTAGATTCCAATTGATTTGATTCCAAAATTTGTCAAATCCTAATACATTCCCCTCCATCATTTCCAAATTTATTTCCTTCGAGTTTCGGTAATTCCCAAAAGTTATGTTCTAAATTCTCCAAAATTCTGGATCCTAGATTTCACAGGAGTTCAGTACACTCTTTTGGCTATAACTCAACATACAAAACTCCATTTGAGATAATTTCTTTTTTAAATGAAACTAGACTCATAATGGTACATTTCATTAGTTTTGACCTCAACTTGGTTCTGCCTACAAGATTGTCCAACATAAGGGTTAATATCAAGAATCCTATCAGTCTAAATATCTTGTCACAGCTTAGAAATTTCCATATTTCTCCCAAAATACTTGGATTTTTGCTTTGAAATTTTTATATCGTCTAGAAGACATATTAGGGTTCATTTATTTTGTTTTAATCATCTTCAAATTACTATCTTAAAATACTCAAAAATAGTCTCAAACTTTCTGAAATCTCAGGGTACTCTGCAGGAAGCAATTTTTTTATCCTTCCCGTATCTCCAAAAATAACAAGAATTAGCTTAAACTTCCTTCTATAGTAATAAACTACATATATCAAGATATAAT
>CATKHJ010958524.1:0-14248 GCA_949750685.1 Vernicia montana
TGTAGAACAAGGCATCAAAGTTATGACTATAGGTAGGATCAATGCAATCCAAACAACCCTTAACAAATCCACAAGCCCATGCTTTATTTTCGATAGAAATACAAATCAAAGAAGGTTTTTACAAAACCATGAACATCATTCTTTTATCAAAGCACAATAAGGGTTACAATACATAGTGTATTAAAGAAACAAGGTAATTGCAGATAACTATAGTACGTGAAAGACACAAAAATTTGAAGGGTTACAACATTGTAGTTCTTGAACTCATCGGAGCCACCAGTAGCACCAGCACTGTAGTTCCTAAATGTCACATTAGCCACATTTGCATTTCTACCATAGTTTGTGAATGATTCATTGTGCTCTGATCCTTCGTGAGTGTACTTAATAAACGAGTCAAAAACAAAGTTCAACCCATTTGAGTAATTTTTGAACGTTTCAATCCCTTCAAGTCTTGACCCACCATAGTTTGAAAAATGTTTATTGGAATAAAGTGCAAAGTTGGCATCTTTGTCTTGTTGAGGTATATTTGGTTTAGAAGAGTCAAAGGAACAAAGCAAATTAGCTAAGGAACAAAACGAGTCAAGATGTGAAGATAGTGAGTTAATGAGTTGTGAGAGCGACGAGTTTTGAGAGGATAGCTAAGTCAATGACAGTAAATGAAGATGTTTTGAAAAGAAAAATATTAAAAAATATAACTTTAAAAAAAAAAAAACAAAAGTTATAAGAAAGTTATTGATAATTGGAAAGTTCGGAAACTTTTAAGGGAAAGTGGGGAAAAATATTAAAAAAAATGTAACTTTCTCAAATTATAAACCGCTCCGCTATGAGTTGTTACCGATTGGAGTTGATTGTCCTAGATTTTGTAATGAAAGAGTGTAATTGATATAAATTTTTTTGTAAGTATGAATGACTTCTTGTCTCCTATGGAAGCTGAAGCTACAGGGGCGAGAGAAGCACTGAGTTGGCTGAAGTCTAAGCAATGGGATAATATGGTAATGGAAATGGATTCTCAATAAGTGATTCAAAGTATTGAAAGCTCTTCTTTAGTCAATACTGCTTATGGTTTGATTATTAGTGATTGTAAGACTCCCATTTCTCAATTTGCAGATATAAAATTGCGTTTTGTAAGGCATTCAGCAAACAAAACAACTCATTTGTTGGCAAGAGAGGCTGGTTTTTTGTTTGATGCTGTTAAGTTACATGATGAATTAATGATTATATTAATGAATGATGTAATTACATAGTTTGTTACAAGGATATTTATAGATGGAATAGGTACAATTCAAAGCTCCACTGAAGGCATGATTGGTGGAAGATTTGTTGGTTGTGTACATGGAGTAGTTCTTGAAGTCTTGGATGGTGTACATAGAGAGGAGCCATTGTGAATTTTGGAGATGAGCCTTTTCACACTAACACCCTCCCTCAAACTCAAGTTGGTATCGTAGATGCCAACTTGAGATTGCTCAGTAGATTTGAAAAACAGGTGGAAGTAGAAAATAGAATACATAATAAAAAACTAGTGAAACATACTGAATACAGGAAATAAAGACATAAATTAATAAGCGTAGTACAACTAAAAAATAAATTTAAAAATAATCAGAGTCGGAATCTGGTAACAGAGATCGAATTTGGACACGTGACAGAACACGTGGCAATAGGAGGAGCCATTATAATGCCATGGCGAAATACAGGCAGGACACGTGGTGGAACACATAAAAATAAGAGACAAAGTCAGATTCTGGTAAAATTGATATCAAATCTGAATTTAGACATGAGATAAAGTCTGAAATAGATAAAACAAAAGTCATAAATGACTTTAAAAGACCAAAAAATTAATTTAGACGGCCCAAAATAGGAGATAATATTCATAAAATTGGAAAAGCAAATACCAGTAATGGATTCAGAAGGGCAAAAATGGATTTAAAAAATGCCCAAAAAAAAATTGAGTCACAAAGTGACAAAACAGAGACCGAAAAGAGATTTAGAGGGTCTAAAATTTTCAGGAATAAGGAATGGTTCATTCAGAACCTGTCGGAAAAGGGTTGAACTGACCGGTTAAAAAAACACAGAAAATTGATGTAGAGATGAAAATATAAATAGAGACAAAATTTTGCAAAACAAACTTTAAGATTGATTTCAGAATGTCGAAAAACCTTGGGAACCAGTAAAGATTCATTCAAAATCGGTTAGAAGAAGGTCGAACCGGTTATCAGAAAAACACAGAAAATTGAGGAAAAATCAAGAAAATTAATTTAAAAGCAGAATTTTGCAAAAAGGACTGCAAAATTGAACTCAGAGAGTAAAAAAACCTTGGAAACTAGTTTGAGTTTGTTTAAAACCGGTATAAAAATCACTGAAACAGATGGTCAAAGCAAACTGAATTGGTTCAATTAGACAGAGAACCATACCATACGGGTCGGGTCGGATTACCTACGGGTCATCATGCGGGTCCAGTCGAAGAGCGGGCGAGGTCCGGATGATGACGTGGCAGAGGCTAGCCCCATGTTGGACACGTGGTAGCATATGACTGAGCCACGTGGACGACACGTGGCGAAACTTGATTGGGCAAAAGATTCTTGTTATTTTGACAGTGGGTCCTAAATATGACACGTGGCGAGCTCGAATTTGATGACGTGGCGCTGACTGGGTTGAACGGCATGTGACATGTGTCACTGACATGTGACACGTGGCGTCCTCTGATTGGATTACATGGCTGACGGTGCTGGCGTGACAGCATTACACGTGGCTGCTGACATGTACTACATGGCAGACGATAACTGGTTGACGTGGATGTTGACTGGACAAATTTTGCTGACGTGGCACCACGTAGTCGTCTTCAACCTCCAGACGGCGCATGGAGTGTGTGACGCGCGTGAAGCCCAGTCGCTGATCTTCAGTCAGCGCTTGAGGGAGCGTCCGGCGTCCTTTTCCGGTGAATTAGGACAGAAGCTTAGAACTGAAAAACATAAATAAAAAAATTGAATTTTCTGGATTTTCTATGGAAACTGAGCTTTAATGAGCTCTTAGACTCTGATACCATGTTAGATTATATGATGAATTTATGATTATATTAATAAATGGTGTAATTACATAGTTTGTTACAAGGATATTTATAGATGGAATAGGTACAATTCAAGGCTCCATTGAAGGCATGATTGGTGGAAGACTTGTTGGCTGTGCACATAGAGTGATTTTTGAAGTCTTGGATGGTGCACATAGAGATGAGCCATTGTGAACTTTAGAGATGAGCCTTTTCACACTAACAGATGCTAAGGAATGGGAAGACATCCTTCCTTTTCTTGTTAATGTTTTAACTTATGATATTTCAATATAATAAAGTTAATGGATGGATTTCAAAAAAAATATAAAGAGAAATTAAGCTTTCAGTTATATGAAAAAGTATGAGATCTTGGCCATAGTTGAGTCCCTTTTTTAAACACACTTGGTAAGCACCGAGTTGGGCTTGTACTGACTAGTGGACCTTTTTATGAAGCACCAAGACCTTTTCATGACCCTAATAGATCTTACAACATTTGATAAATTTTCCAAAGATTTAATCTTGTTAACTCACAAATTTTTTTCACAGATTAAAATTTGATACCCATCCAACTAATCATCAAGTCTTCTCATTAGGTTGTCAACGAATCGTATTTAGGGCTGGTTTTGCAAAATCTGACTTAAAAAATAAAATAGTCACCTTGTCAACCATCCCGCTTTGGGTAGGTTCGGACAATGAGGTGGGGTTGGGTATGCTTTATATATATATATATATATATATATATATATTTTTTTTTTTTTTTTATGTTTTATTTTTTTTTTCAAATTTTTTTGTGTTATTTTCTCACATATATATATATATATATTTTTTTTTCTACATATTCATACAAAATAAACTATAAATAAAAAAATATAATTAAATACATATAATATATTAAAAAAAATTAAAAATATATATAATATATACAATCGAATAAGATTATACTATTTATCAATTCCAACTTGAAGATAAATTAAAAAACCCACTCAATTTCATTTATTAAATAGGGCAAATCGGCTTAAATATCTTACAAGACTGATAAAATTATCATCCTTACTACTAACCACATAAAACTTGTTATCGAGTCGAATTTAAGATAAAAAATATTAAATTTTTAAAAGATTTGGCTCATTTTACACGCAATTTTTCTTTTTACAAATTGATTTAGCCCAACCCAAGAATAAGTCTCCACCCTAAAATGCTAACATGTATCTCTTGTTAAAAAAAAGAAAAAAGAAAAAAAAAAGAAATAGGTAAGGTAAAAAACACAAAAAGGGAAATAGGTGTATGATACATTGATACTCTTGACTTGTAACCACACTCAATTCTCCCTCCAGCTTGCTCTCCCTCCTAAATTTCCCCCATTTGGCTGACACTGGTGAAAAAAAGGATCTTGGCAAAATCCAATTCATGCATGGAAGAAAAAAATTCCAAGAAGAGACCACTGGAGCTTGACTGGAACGTGGTACTGGACAAAAACGACGACGAACCACCGCAGTTACTCATCGTTAAAAGAGCTATGGACCCGCCAAAACCCTCGCCGATCACCGCCGATCAGTCCTCCAGAGATGATTGCGTGTATATGAACAATCGGGAACTCGAGGATGCGATTAAGAGGCAGAAATCCAATATTATAACGCTAGGACCAAGTTTGCCTGACAAAGGGGACAAGCTTCGGGCCTTACTTAAATCCCTTGAGGAAGAGCAACACCGGCGAAAGCTTCGACGCCCTGAAATGGTTCGTTTCTTCCTATTTTGATTTTACAATCTGTTTGGTTGCTTGGAAAATGTGGGAATAGAATAGAAAATTAAATTACACTCAATGGAAATTTCCCTACTTGATAATCCATTGGAATTTAGTATATTTGATTGTGTTTTCTGGGTGTTTGTTAATACTATAGAATTTTTCTGGCATAAGGTTTCAGTTCACTAGTTGCTCCACTATTTTACAATGCTAGAAATTATCAATCAAAATATACTGAATTTGGAACTTTAGTTTTGTGGTTCTTCCTAAATCTTCTTTGCAATCAAATATTGCTTTGAAATTCTCTGAATCTGACTGTGTTTCATTTCCATTCTGTTGTTTTTTCTAGCTGAAGGAACTTTACTGTGCCTTTTATCATGAATGTCGTGTGAATGATGTGATTCGAGCTCTTGTTGTTGCACTGGAGTAGTTGCTCTGACCTCATATCTGTTAATTAATTAGGCACCCATATGAAGTTTCTTCTTTTGTGACAATGTGCGTAAATTTTGGTGTTTCTGGTGGTGGAGAGAGGTCTTGAAAATAGCTTTGCTGCCTGTTATCTGTTGCAATTTTCCGACATTTAAATTTGGAGTTTGGAACTTGGAACTCCATGACTAAATTTGTCGCACCTTAATCATTCTATTATTGATTCTTGAGGAGTATTTACTTCCCTTACAAAGTGTGATTAGAAAAATGCGGGTAAAATTTTTGAATTTAGAATGTTAGGAAGTTTGAGGGAGCTTGAGTATTTGTTCACAGTCTGCTTGTGTTAAAAAGCATGATGTCTGTCTTAAAACTTGTTACATGCAAAAGGGGGAAGAAAGCATCACTTAACATGCCATTCGATTGGTTTTTAGCATTTAAAATTTTCTACATTTTATTTAGGACAACTGCTTCTGTTCATCTTTCTGAATTATTTGGAAAATGGAATGTTTTTGAAGTATTGAACTATGAGGCTTTTGAGTGGGTATTTCATGTTCTTGATTATCATTAAGGATTTAATTCATGAATATTCACATAGAGTACTTAGCAGATGCGAGCTGCATTGGTGCTTCAATAGTATACATGAATCCATGGCATGATTCTTTGCACTTTTCTTTGGACAGGATATTGATGTCTGTGAGAAGCCTTCCTCTCGGTTAATGAGTTCGGGTATAATTGGTAAGTTCAACTTTCTGTTCCACTGCCTTCTTCGAAGAAGCTGAAGCAGAGCTAAAATTGCTAGCTTTCATTTATAAATATTACTAAATGCTTCATTCAGGACACTTGATCCTTGTAGCATGAGTAACTGCTAGCTTTCATTTATAAATATTTACTAAATGCTTCACTCAGCATATCTGATCCTTGTAGCATGAGTAATTGATTAAGAAGAACCTGTGGTACTACAAGTCACAATGCTTTATTTTTGGTTACATATTTGTGGAACCTAAATGCCTGTTTTGGTGCTTCAGATGGATTTAAAAGAGAGAATGCATTATCTGAAGCTCATTCGCAATCTGAATTTGCCTCTATTTTTAGTAGAAAGATGGAAGAAAATGTATGATGCTGTACTACATTCTTTTAAAACTCATTTCAAGTAGATACTGCAATTGCAAAACCTAAATTTCTGTTCCCTTGTTTCAATTTGTGTGACAGACAGATTGCAAGGTAGTCAATGCGTTTGATAAAGAATTGTCAATTTTAGGTCGATGCGACCGCCAGAAAAGTAGATCTAATGGAAACTCGTCACATAGGGGAAGACATAAAGGTTATTCATCATCAAGACAATTGCCTTTTAAGAGTGTTAGCAGCCTTTCACATAATGAAGAAGAACATGGTACACCTGAAGTTGATCAAAAGGGCAGAGCTGCTTCTACTTCTCCTTTCCACTACAATGAGGAAAACTTGTCTCACAGTTTTTCCAAGAAGTGAGCATTTTTTTCCTTAATATCATACGCATGTGTCTATGGTACATATGTTAGGTATCTATGGCTATGCATCGATTTCCATAACAAAGCGGCATCTTGTTACTAGAAATATTTTTTATGATTTATAAGAATCCTCATCTTATTTCTGTTAAAAGTTGTTATTTTGATCTAGGAATTAGTTTAATTCATGCTTATTTTGCAATTGACAATTGACAATTGACAATTAGTAAAGAACTAATCTTGAACAATGCAGGCTAATTTAGTTTTTCAATTTCTTATCATGATTTGATTGTGGCCGCACTGGGGAGCTTTTAGTTGTTGATTGGTGCATTAATACTCTCTCTCTATCTCCTTTGCGGATGAGGGCACTGTGAAGGACAAGCCCACGAGTTCAATTTTAAGTCATTTGAGTTACTTTGTGGTCTTTATGATGTTAACTACAACCAATACTTGGTTATGGCCTTCACACATGGCCTCATTTAATGGGCAAAGAATAGTGTGGTATCCTTGGGTTTTAATAAGATGTTTGCATTACACTCAGTATTTGTTTTTGACTCTAAAAGAAGCTGAAGTTAGTTAATAACTATAATCTGTCTGGCTCAATTACTGTGTAAAATGTTTCACCAAATTATTATTGAGAGTGATTCACTTGTGTTGGTTTCATAAAAGCATTTTATTGGGGTTGGCTCACACTGGTTGCCTTAAGAACTGCTTTGTTCCCATTTTTTCGTTGAAGAGACTTTACTTTTGAAGTTTGATGTGTTTGTGTGATGACACTATTAGGAATAATGGCTACTATATTCTCATGCTCAAGCTTATGTGATCTTTTTATTGTACTTCTATCTTCTCTTCAGAAGGGTCCTTTCTTTTTCTCCCCCCCATCCCTTTCCATTTCCTTTTTCTCTGTAAGGACACTATAGTTCTGGTGTTTGTGGGTAGGGTCTGCAAAAGAGCCCCGTTAGATAGATGTACCACTTCTAGCATTTTAGCTCAGTTTTTAATTTAGTGATTCATCCACATCCTGCAGCATGGAGATGTAGCCCTGATTACACAACTTGTTAATCTTCTTGAATAGCACAAACACATGTTTTTATTCTAATGCGCATTTTTTCCTATTTAAGTAATTGTTGCTATTGTTGTTGATGGTAGGAAGGATAGTTGTCAAGTCCTAGCTTCAAATGGTTCAAGGCCTAGGAAGGTATGTCCTTTATTCTTCTATCTCTTCTAATTGTTATCTTTTGTTTGCTCTTAATCAACTACGAAACTAGGTTTATGGTTTTATTTGAGAAAGGAGTTTTTGGTCCTGGAAAGTTATAGAGGCTTGGGAGTGAAGGATAAACCTTACATCTTAAGGCCATCTCCTATAATTAGCTTCACATTGATGTATGCTGTAACATTGTATATGTAAATTTAGCTTGCAAGAAAAGCTTGTTGTATGGACTAATAATTAGATTTTCATTCTTTTATCTGCCTCTATTTTTTTTCCTTTTTCAACTTTATTAATTTTAGAGTTTTAATTGTTTTGAGTAGTAATTTAGTGAAATTATGACATTTTGACTGAATGGATTGATCACTCATGGTGAATGAAGTGATTGGAAGAACTATTTCTCCAGAAGTTCCTAGAGACGTGATCATGGCCGTTCTGATATCACCTACATTGATAGATTTAGTTCTCAGATTATTGATCTTACTCTGTTTGCAGTCCATTTGTACACATAAGCTAACAAGAAGTCAAGACGTGATTGACTACAATTTGCTTGAATTTGATGCCCTGGGTATTTGCGTTAGATTGTAGCTGCTTATTCCTTTTTCTAGTTGAAGAGTTAAGTGCATAGGATTGGTTGTGTTTGACCAAACACTACCCATGCTTGACAAAAGATACATTAGTTAGGTGGGAAAAGTTCTGGAATGAAGTATATCTTTTGGTCACTTGAATGCAAAACTATTTATGTTTTTATGAAGCTAACCTATAATCTCTGAGTCTTAGAGAATATAGCTGGAGGCTCTGTAAATCTTCTATTCTACTTTGGTGGTTCTCATAACTGAGTTGGTTTGATAGTTTGAACTTTAATGAAATCTGGGTTTGGCCTCCACTGTGGATTGAACTGTCTATGATACACAACTGTCATTATTCATAAATTTTATCTGAATTCATGGATTTCTCGTATTTGGTGGTGCTGCACATGTAGCCATTTTTATGGTCTGAGATTCCTGATCCAACTACATGATACAATGATCTGTTAGATCATGTCCTTAGGCATCGGGATGCAATCATATCATATCTTAACTGGGAATGTTCGTTTTTAGGCGTTGATAGTTTGGTTTATGTATTCTTCTCATGGATAATTATGACTATTGAAAGCATTTTGAATATTTATTAATCATTCATGCTTGAAATTTCAGATATTCAATGCTGAAACTCCATTTTACTATAGATGGTACACTCCAATATTAGGTACATTATGTTGTGAACATGTGAAGAAAGTTTTTTCCATGATCATAAAACCTATCCTATTCTACTGTTGTTTTAAACTGTATGAATTACTGCTGGAAAATGTTAATTTAAACCTTATCATACTGAATAAGAGATGCATGCGATAGAATGCGGGAGTTAAACCTTGAAATCTGAATATGTGGAGTTGTCTTGTGCATGAAATTTTTCCTGATACAGGGAATATAGCCTAAAATTCCTTGTTACATAAATCCTTGAATCAAAATTTATTGTTACCTGATGTTGTTCTTTTTTCTTCAGTTGCTGATTAGATCTGTGGTGACATTGTTCAAACAGGGGCAGACAGTTGTTCTTGTAGATGAGGATGAAACTCATCATGTAGAGACAATGGAGCAAGAAAACAAACTTGCTGATTGGTAATGGAGTTCCCAATGCTTTTATCTTTTACATTTCTCTTGCGCATTAACTTTCAATTTTGTTGTTTATTGATGATTGTGATTCTTTGTTTGCTTTCAGCGCGAAGGATGCTGAGATTAACTACCCATCTAGGTACAACAAATGTTTCTCAAAGATGTTAATGACTAATTTCAGAAATATTTTATTAGACTTAATTTCACCAGGGTTGTTTAACCAGAATCTGCTAATGACTTAATTTTCACCAATACTTTTATCTTTCGCATGTCTCTTGCGTTTCAACTTTCAATTTTGTTGTTTATTGATGATTGTGATTCTTTGTTTGCTTTCAGCATGAAGGATGCTAAGATCTACTACCCATCAAGGTACAACAAATGTTTCTTGAAGATGTTAATGACTTCTTTCAGAAATATTTTATTAGACTTAATTTTCATCTGGGTTGTTTAACCAGAATCTGCTAATGACTTTTTCCCTATCTGTAAACCCAGGGATGATCCAGGGTCTGTGGAAATTTGTCGTATGGATATGAACTGCCTAGCCCCTGAAGGATTTTTGACATCACCTATTATGAACTTTTACATCAGGTAAGTGTATTTGGGTACAGTGTAGATCTAATATCATGACTAGGGATATTCATAGGTTTAGATCCTAGGTTATGTATGTTTGGTAGGCTGTGGCAAGGTTGCAGTGCTGGCTGATAAATGATTCCCTTGGAGATAAGCGTGACAGCAGTGGCAAAGGAGATGGTTGTGCTAAGGGGGGTGTGGAGGTGGTAGAAGTGAAAATAATGAACATCACATTTGTTAAAGTAATGATGAATATATAAGTTATATTATATTAAATATTATGTGTAACTACACAAAGTAATGAGATTATTGTGGTTATGTCGCAACTTCAATTACATTTTACCCAAACATTGCTGTATTGTTTTTCTAACCCTGCAAACATAGACATGCAGAGAGCTTGAAAATTTGTGAATGATCATTTTTGGCCTCATATTGAAGATTTCTAAATAATTCTTGGTTGTTGATCAGATTCTTTGTTGCTTTGTTTAATGATGGTTGCATTCAAGGGCCTGTTTTGAAACTAGCTGTATAAAAGATGTTGGCTGTTTGGGGTGTGATCAAGCCTTTGCCAAACTGCTTCTTATCTTTTTTTTTTCTGTTGAGGCTCTGAGCTTAGCTGTAGAAAATATGAGAGCTTGATTTAAACCTGGATATTGGAAAAGAGCCCTGCCCACATTGCATTGAAATGTTAAGTTTTAATTTGAAGTGATTTAAGAAAATTCAAATTCTGGATTGACAATTTGAGTAAAATATCAAACTCATAAACCCACAAGTTTGTTGATAGATCCACAAAAATAATATCTTGTTTAATAATTCTTAAACAGCAGCAGGCTGATATGTGAGTGAAGCTTATTTTCTCTGACCATGTGGAGGCAGTGGATGCCCATATATTGGAAGGAGGCTCTTTGTTTTTTCCCAATTGGCACTTGTGTTCACAGGTCTCACATCACATGTATACTTGCATGATCATGGAAAGAATCTATTAGCAGGAGAAGGATTTGTAAGCAATATCCTTGGAGGACTATTTGTGAAAGATGTTGTCAAGCTGTTTGTGAGCCAGCAAGCTGAAGTGCTGAACATCGTAGACACTTGAGTTCTGCTCTTTTTTAGCAAGCTCCAAATTTCTTGTTGGGACTTAAGCTAATTATGCTTTCCTTTTCTTTATGTTTGATATTATGTTCTACCCTTGTGTTGATTGTGAGTTTATTGCATGTATGTTTCAAACGTCCTACTTTTGAGGCATTGCTTATATGGTGTATATGGATGTTTAAGGGTGGAGTGTTTGAAACTGGCTGCATTTGGTAATTTTGGTGACTCCTTAGTCTGTTTATCCAGGTATTTACAGGTACATACAACAAACAAGGCCATATTTGATTATCACTTTTTTAGTACATTCTTCTACATGAAGCTCAAACAGGCTGTATCATACAAGGTAGTTTTGTTTTTTTGTTTTTGTTTTATTACAAATGAAAAAGGAGATTATTTTTGTTCCTGCATTTATTTTTTTTTATTTTTTTATTTTCTTTAACACAAATTCATGAATCCAATTATGTAGTAGCTCTTTTATGTTGGAGCTTTTGAAACACTGAACTGTGGAATTGAGTACCTGAGTTAAAAATATAAAGTGTCATTCCTTAGGGGGCGTTTGGTATTACTGCGGTTTTCTATTTTCTGTTTTTTTTTTTCAAATTTCAAAAAAATATGTATTAGAAAACATTTTAAAAAAATTATTATTTTTTATTTCTTTTATGTTTATTCAGAAACATTTTGAAAACAAAAAAATAACAAATTTTGGTTTTCAAAATCTTGTTTTTGTTTTTGAAAAACAAAAATCAGAAAACAGAAAACGATACCGAACGGACCCTTAGTTGCCGAAGTCATTTCAATTTCTGCATGCTTGTAGCATACAACTTCATAGAACTTGAGACTGAGGTAACATGGCTTTAATTGGTGTAAGATTGTGCCCATCACTTTATCACAAGGCAATCAGGAATTATAATAGATAGGGACGTGTGGCACAGTTTGAAAATTTTTTAGATGGTTTATGCCTGGATATATTTTTAATATTTGACTGCTTACCAATTTGATGCACATCAGCTACTCATCTTCCCTTTATGTGTAGGGGAGTGACAAGGAATCCTTTTTTGTGAAGTTCAGAAGGTGGTGGAAGGGGGTCAATATATTTCAGAAGGCGTACATCTTTATTCCCATACATGATGAGTAAGTTTTCTCTGTTACTTTTATGGTATGTTTGTTTCACTATGGGATTGAGAATGGAATGCAATTCTTGGAATAGGATTCCATTTTTTGCTTTTGTCTACTAATAATCTATTTTTAAAATTTTTTTTTTTCATTTGAATAATTTCAATTTCAATTGATGTGATATGTATTTTTAAGTATAACTAGTTACTTACGTATATTCGTTGCATGTAATTATTATAAATTTCGGACGCGTGGTTATACATTATCAAATATTAAGTATTTCATGAAATAAAAATATTTTAATTAATAATCAAATAAACATTTAATAAATTTTATGAAAATTAAAATTAAGTTAATAAAAAATTTTCATATTTTAGTTTGTTTATAATTATTATTTGTATTCAATCAATAAAATAAATTACAAAGAGTAAAGTAATCATAATAATAATTTAATAATTCAAACTTACATAAAATTTATTTGCATGTAAAATTTAAAATCTAATGTTATAAAACATAAATTTTGAATATTTTAATTGCTTATTAATATTTTCAAGTTTTCAATTAAGATTAATAAATTTAGTAATAAATACTTTCTTCGTCTCAAAAAAGTTGTCTACTATTTCTTTTTAGGATGTCTCAAAATGCTTGCCCACTCTAAAAATAAATATAGTTATTTGTCCATTTTATCCTTATTAATTGAAGAGTGTAGTACTTGTATATTTTCAAAATTAATAAAAAAAGATAGTAATAAATGAGTATAAGTAAGGGTATAAGTGGAAAAATATAATAAATTTTATGAGTTGATAAGTAATAAATGATATTTTCTTAAACTGTGTGAGAAAAGAAAGTGGACAATTTTTTTGGGACGGAGGGAGTATGATTTGTAATATAACCTTTTGTTTAAAAAAAAAGGGGTAAAGTTGACAAAAAACAAATTAAGACTTGTGTCAAAAGAAAAGCAAAATTTTAAATAGAATATAAATTCATATACCTCTTACTCTTATTTTGGGTTTTACCTTTAATTCAACTTACTAAAAAGAGTAACTATGTTAATAAAAACACCTATTAACAATTAAGATGATACATAAAAAAACAAAATAAAAAAATACTCAACACAAAAGAATAAACACGCTCAATAATAATAAAAATAAAAAGATAGTTGACTGATGTATTTTTTTTTATCCTTTATAAACAATAACAAAGATGAATCAAAACAATTAAATTTTTAGGTTTATATACTTTTCTTAAATGAAATTTTTTTAATTTTTTTTAGGTTTATATAATTAATTTAATATTTCATTCTTTTTACGAAACTTCAAGTTTATTAATGATAATAAACTGTGAATTATCATTTGCATAAAAAATAATAAAAATTATTGGAATGCACATAAATTTAATACATCATAGATAAATATAAAAATAAGTTATTAACATGTAAAAGTAAAGAAAATTGAACTAAAAACTAATAAAAAAATAAACTTGAAGAAATTAATTTATACAAATAAATATATAAGTATAAAATTCAGTTATTAATATGTAAAAATGAAGAAAATTGAATTAAAACTAATAAAAAATCTATTAAAAACATTAAAAAAAAATTAAATTAAAACTAATAAAAAAATCCATAAAAAACATATCATGTCCAATATGAGAGATTGATATTCTAAAACGAAGAATATAAGAAAAATAGTCGTCTCATAAATATGTATTTATAGTGAAATTATTTATCATAATCATTATTGAAATATGAAAATATGAATTATCATCGGCATAAAAAAAATAACAAAAAAAAAAAAAAATCATTGAAATGCACATAAATTTAATATATCATATATAAATATAAAAATAAGTTATTAACATGTAAAAGCAAAGAAAATTGAACTAAAAACTAATAAAAAAATAAACTTGAAGAATTAATTTATACAA
>CATKHJ010958593.1:0-12296 GCA_949750685.1 Vernicia montana
AAGATTCTAGCAAAACACAGTTTAGAGGATATTTGGCCCAATATCATTTTTTATTATTTTATTATCCAACGTAAATATATTAGTATTTTTTATGTAATGTTTCACTGCTATGTCTCTTGGAAAATAGACATATGCACAGTGAAGCGATTGGATCATAGTAAAGCATGACACAAAGTTGATAACTCCAACAAGAAAAAAATTAAAAAAAAAAAAAAAAACAGTGTG
The DNA here is from genome assembly GCA_949750685.1 of Vernicia montana. Taxonomy (NCBI): domain Eukaryota; kingdom Viridiplantae; phylum Streptophyta; class Magnoliopsida; order Malpighiales; family Euphorbiaceae; genus Vernicia; species Vernicia montana. Next base: position 226 of record CATKHJ010958593.1, read on the forward strand.
GTGCCTAGATTAAGGTGTCTAAAGGCTCCACTTGAACATGACACCATCATCTATCCAAAACCAACCAAAAAAATGAGCAGGCGATGCAAGTAAGAAGCAGCTAACTCCAATTCTTTGTATTATGGCAACACCAAGAAATAAAAATACAGTGGCTCCCAGTGAACCACACTTCTTCCAACCTCTTCTTCCTGGTTTTGATCATCAATTTGTAAGATTCTTTCTCTCTTTCTTTATCATTTGTTCTTAATCATAATCAAAATCAAAATCCACTTTTTGCAGTCAATTCCTGTTAAATTTTTTAAGTCTTTAAAAGGACAAGAATGTGACAAAGCTATATTGAGAACCCGTGATGGCAAGAATTGGCCTATGAAGATCAATGGTCGGCGGTTTGAAGATGGTTGGAAAGAATTTGTTCATAATCATGACTTGCATGTTGGTGATTTCTTGGTTTTTAAACATCAAGGGAATATGGTTTTTGATGTCTTGGTGTTTGATCCAAGTGCCTGTGAGAGGGAATTTCCTTCCTTTGCTACAAAACAATTTCATATAAAAGAGGAGAAAATAGAAGAGGAGGAACAACTTCCAAAAAAATCTTGCCCTGGTAATTTTACCATTCTTTACTCTTCACTGTTCTTCAGTTCTTTAATTAGTTATGGTTACCATTTTCCAACTCTAAATTATAGAATTTTGTTTCAATGATTAAGGAAACTCCAAAAACAAAAACAAAAACAAAATCAGGACTACCTCATATGCAAAAGCTACTACTTTTTCTGTTCTTGAACATCCCTACTTTGTGAGAAAATTGACAACTTCCAGCGCCAAGATACGTAGATTGGTTAGTACCCAGTACCTGTGGTGTTGAAAATATCTATGGCTTAAAATTCTTTTGTCAGATCCTCTAATTTGTGCTTCTAAGCAGCATATTCCAATCAGATTTGCAAGGCTACACAGTCTAATGAATAGATGTTGTAAGATGATTCTTTTGGATCAAGAGGGAAGGTCTTGGCCTGTAGAGTTATGGTACAAAAAATCAGACGGTCAAGTTTATATTGGACGTGGTTGGAAATCCTGCCGTGTTGCAAATGGCCTTAAAGCTGGGGATTCCATTATTATTCAGCTCATTGAAAAGGGGAAGAGGCCTATATTGAAATTGAGTAGTAAGTTGTGCTCATCTTTGAAATATTTATTTTTACTTAAATTTTATCATAGGGGAAAGTGGATATATCAATGGTGGCATATAAAACTTTTAATTGATGAAAATGTGGATCTCTTTTTTGTTTGTTGATTATTCTTGATTTTAGGGGAAATGTAATTATGTAAACACTTTTCATCAAAACAGGTGATTTTTACAACTTTTTCTTGGAAAGTATAATTCTTTATCTCATTCTTAATGATTAGTCACTTTACATTTTTCTGATTAATGCTGCTGTGAAGGGCTGCAAGCAAATCTTGAGGCTAAGGAGGAGCTGATTCATCATGATGCACAAGTTGGATCTAACCTTGAAAACTCTCAACCAGTGAGTAAAAAGCCAATACATAATAGTTTCATTAACAATCATGAATTTATACTCATATATTTAGTTCAACTGCAGAAAATTCCAGAAGAAGAACTAGCAAAAGAATCCAGTTCCAGTAAGCTCATTTCTCTTTCATATAGGACATCTTTCATATAGAGTTCATTGTAGGTTTTGTATATGCTGAGCAAAAGTTTCCATCATCATTTAGTTCACCCATACTTTAGGTGTGATTTATATTTCTCAGCATAGCCTAAACATGCTTCATTCTTTTGAATCATGACAAATTGAGGACCATCTGATTCTTGCGAGATGGAATGCTTATGGTGATAGATTCAACATGTATATTTTTTATGATTGGTTATGATATTAGTGAATGTTGTTTCCTAAATGTGTTTTAATGATTCAGCGAAGCTCAAAAAGAAGCAACCTATGATTAACTTAAAAGCAAAAGCTAGTTCTGTTCTTCAACACCCTTACTTTGCGAGAAAAGTGACATCTAGCAGTGTCATTCGGGCTAGAATGGTTGGTGCTTAGCACCTTTGCTTCTGAAAATATGGTTAAACATTTTTAGGCTCCCTCATATTTGTATTTTCAATTTTCACACAGTATATCCCCAGAACATTTTTAAAGCGAAACAATCTGATCAATAGTTGTGAGATGATTCTTATGGATCAAGAGGGAAGGTCTTGGCCAGCAAAGTTACGGTACAGAGCAACAAAAAGAGAAGCTTACATATATGGTTGGAAAGCCTTCCGTGTTGCGAATGACCTTAAGCCAGGAGACTCTGTCATTTTTGAGCTCATTGAAAAGGGGAAGAGGCCTGTATTGAAAATGCATAGTAAGTTTTCCTGCTAATCTTTTAAAGTTTTATCTTGTCTCATTTGTAATGATTCGACACTTAATATTTTTCTGATTAATGATGCTGTGAAGGGCTGCAAGCAAATCTTGAGGCTAAAATGGAACCAATTTATCATGATGCACAAGTTGGACCTTCATCAATCACACCTCATTTTGGTGTCACAATGAAGGCATCTGACCTTGAAAACTCTCAGCCAGTAAGTACTAAACCAATACAAATCATTTCATTAATAATCATGAATAATTTCTCATATACGGAGTTAAGTTGCAGAAAGTTCGAGAAGAAGAACTAGCAAAAGAGTCCAGTTCCTGTAAGTTCATTGCTCTACATCACATTACACATATTTGAGTTAATCGTAGATTTTCTATAAGCTGAACAAAAGATTCAATGCATCATTTAGTTCACCATTAGTTTAGACATGATTTGTATTTTCAATCTTTTTTTCCATTTCAAGATCAATTGCATACTCCACATGCCAAGCAAAACAAGTTTTCCTCTCAAAATCCATGGATGCCAAAACTTTATCGATTCGATCCGAGATCTTGGAATTGGAATAAGTTTGGCAGCGGATCACGAAATCTTAGTGATCTTCTTTATCTAATAGATCCAAACACTTGCCCTGGATCGACTTCCAGAATTGACCGAGGAGAACAGGACATTCGGCAGGGAGATTCTGAAATTGCGGAGGTTCGATCAATCGTTGATGGTTTAATCCGAATCTGAATATAGGGACATCAATCTACTTTTGAATTCAGATTGGAGGGATAAAGATATATATATATATATATATTTGTGAAAAACTGTGTTAAAAATAAAAACAATAAAGATATATTCCAATGCTACGCCTTAAACCACTCGGCCATCTCTCCTACATAATGATTATGGCTCAGAAACCGAGTGAATAGCAAAGAAATAGCAGGAATTTCACGCAAATTGCGATTTGAGATTTTTTCCTTGGCCTAAAAACTGCTTCATGTTTTTCAATAAAAAAAAAATCAAATGCCATCTGATTCTTGGTGGATGGAATGCTTATCCTATGCTAATGATAGATTCAACATGTTTTCTTCCATGATTGCCATTAAGTTAGTGAATGTTATTTCTCTAAATGTGTTTCAATGATTCAGGGAAACCCCACAAAAGACAACCTATGACTACCACAGAAGCAAAAGCTAGTTCTTCTGTCCAAGAATGTTCTTACTTTGTGGCAAAAGTGACATCTAGCAGTGTCATTTACAATAAAATGGTTGGTACTTAGTACACATGCTTCTAAAAATATGTAAGGTTTAAAATTTTGTTGGCCCCTCAAATTTGTATTTTCAATTTTCAAACAGTATATCCCCACAAATGTTAAAATGCTAAACAATCTGAGCAATGGATATTCTGAGATAATTCTTATGGATCAAGAGGAAAGGTCTTGGCCAGCAAAGTTATGGTACAAAAAGTCAAATGGTGAAGCTTATATACGTGATTGGAATTCCTTCCGTGTTGCCAATGACCTTAAGCCTGGAGATTCTTTCATTTTTGAGCTCATTGAAGAGAGGAAGATGCCTATTTTGAAAATGTGTAGTAAGTTCTCGTAATATTTTTTCTTCTCTTTTTCTGATTTCAGAAGTTAAGGTGATAAAATCTTAGAATAAGCTTCATTCTAGGAGAAAGACACATTTCTCAGCAACGCATTTGTTTCACACAACTTTTTGTGTTGCCATAGATAATTACTTGTCTTGTTCTTATTAATTAGAAACTTAATGTTTTCGTAGCCAATGATGTTATGCAGGTTTGAAAGCTAAACTTAAGGCCAACAAGGTGCAGAGCCGTCAAGATGTAGATGTAGATGTAGATGTAGAAACCGGTTCTTCGTCAATGAGGCATCCCTATTTTTATGTCACTGCTAAGGCATCTCACCTTAAAAACTTACTTGTGAGTATTTACCCAGTACAACATAATTTCATTACAAACCATAAATTACTGCTCATACATGAAGTTTTTGATTGTAGAAAATTCCAAGAAATTTTGCTAGGAGGAATAATATAACTAGCGAATGTTCCAAGATGATCCTTCAAAATGAAAGAGGAAGATCATGGCTGGTATCACTGTTGACAGATAAGATGGGTGGAATTTATTTTGGACGTGGCTGGACTAAATTTGCCAAAGCAAATGGCCTAAGAAAGGGAGATGTGTTCATGTTAGAACTTGTGGAGGGAGGGAAGAAGCCTACTATGAAATTTTATGGTAACAAATCAAATTTTTGCTTCATCTTTGAACAGCATCTTCTTGAATGGTTATTTATTATTATATTATATATAAATTGCAGTAAATAACTATTTCTTATTGTTGTTTTGGAAGGTGTGAATCAAGGAACAACATGCAACAAAATCTACAAAGACAATGTTCAAAGGGGCAGCTTTGAAAATTGCCAAGATGTTAAGCCAATTATAGAGTAGTTTTTCTCAGCTTCCTTGCTAGACGGTGTATGCTAATTCCCAAGTTATAGGGCATATTGCTAATGAAGTGGTATTATGGATGATAATTTCAACTTCTTGTGTATCTACTGCTTTTTTATTTAAAAAAAAAAAAACTTTTTTAATGCATTCAAACCACTAGACACGGAGATCAACGCAGAGGATCTGGAGTTAATTGATGGTGACATTTGACAATGCTCATTAATATCACTATGCAAAATTAAAGATGATTGTGGGTCTGAGAGGAGCTATTGGATGAAAGAATTACATTACGTACTGCATTTTTCTCGACTCCCCTCCACCAGAGATACCATGAATCCCGGGCACCGGCAGTAGTAGCAGGGATGTGGGAGACTCCTCCTGATGAACCCACATATGGACTCATTCCGCATCCGCTGGGATTGGAATGCTTGACTTGCTTTCAAAGCTTAGAAGGGCTAGCTCTTAACTAGGCTAGCAAAGGATATTTTCAACCGCTGCTTGCTTTGAAAAAATATAAATAATTATAAAATCGCTTTTTCCCAAAGTTTATAAAAGGATACAGAGAAAATCTTATGGCTGATAAGTGAGGTTGGATAGAAAAAGATTTGGTTCAGTTGGCAACTATTAGTACACAGCTACTCAAAGCTATAATAACACTGTCAGTAGTAAAGCACGCTTGCACTTGCTTCCTTGGACTTGCAATTAATTAATTATTAGTACCTATAAAAGAAGAAAGAGAAATGAGAAAAAGAAAAAGGCCAGGTAAGTAAAAGAAGCTGCTCCAATTCTCTTATCATGGCAACAGCAAGAGTTCTTTCAAGTAAACCACATTTCTTCCAGCCAGTTCTTCCAGGATTTAGGCATCAATTTGTAAGTCTCTATCTCTCTATGTTTGTGATAAAAAAAATTTATTTATTCAGACAAGAAATAATATTATTACATGGCTTTGCAGTCAATTCCTGTTTCATTTTTCAAGTACTTGAAAGGAGAAGAATGTGAGAAGGCTGTACTGAGAAGCCCTACTGGGAAGCTTTGGCATGTTGAGATTAATGGTAGGCATTTTCAAGATGGTTGGGAAGAGTTTGCTCAAGATCATGACTTGCATGTTGGTGATTTCTTGGTGTTTAGACTTGAAGAGGGTATGATGTTTGATGTCATGGTGTTTGACCCAAGTGCTTGTGAAAGAGAATATCTTTCCTTCCATGTAAAAGAGGAGATACAAACATCAGAAGAAGAAATAGGAAAAAAATCTAGTCCTAGTAAGTTTACTGCTTTCTGTCAAGGTTTCATTCATCATTCAGCAGTTCACCATCAGTTTAAGTAGGGTTACTACTTTTTAACTACTTTTCACCAAATGGACCCTTGTATTTCTTAATGTGTATCTATATTGATTCAGGGGAGCTCAAGAAGAAAGTCAAGATTAGCTCAAAAGGAAAAGCTGATTCTTCTGTGCTCAAAAACCCTTACTTTGTAGTGAACCTGACATCTTATAGCATCAGCCGTTCTAGAATTGTTAGTGCTTAGTTTCATACTTGTGAAAATATGTTTGTTTTTTTTTTCTCTGCTCCTCAATTTCGTATTTTTAAGCAGAATATTCCAAGGGAAATCTCAAGGACAAATGGCCTGTGCAATAGATGTTCCAAGATTGTTCTTATGGATCAAGCAGGAAGGTCATGGATAGCTAATGGGTACAAGAAATCAGATGGTAAAGTTCGTATTGGACAGGGCTTGAGTGCATTCTATACTGCGAATGACCTCAAGGCAGGAGATTCTTTCATTTTTGAGCTTCTTGAGAAGGGGAAGAAGCCAATACTGAAAATGAGTAAGTTTTACCTGAATTCCTTATTCTCTTTTTCTAGCCTAAAAAAAATCAATCTTCTTATTTATTCTGTGGAGGAGCATGGTTCTATCAAGGGCAACAACTCAGCTGGAATATGCATTTAACTATGTTGGTCATGGCACATTCACGAGGGACATTAATGAACATGCTTTAGCTCTCTAGTTTATCAATGTTTGGCAATCACTGAAGCAGAGAAACAAAGATTTCCTCTCACTTACAATCTTTTTCTCAACAATGATGTTCTAATAAAGTTTTAAAAACAAATCCCAATACCAAAAATTAGCTGACTGATCATGTGCACGAGCTGGTCCTACTTATGGTGATAGATTCAGGATTGAGTATTTTCTATGGAATGTTGTTTTATGAATATGCATCTATGATTCAGGAGAGCTCACAAGGAAGAAGCAAGTCAAGACTGGATCAAATGAAATAGCTGGTGCTTCTGTGCTTGAACACTCCTTTGTGGTGAATATGACAACTTATAAGGCTAGTCAGGCTAGAATAGTTAGTACTTCGAACCCATGCTTATGAAAATATGCACTGGCTATTAGTATAATTTTTGTAGTTAGTTCCTCATATTTGAAGTTTTAAGCAGAATCTTCCAAGGAAATTTGCAAGGTTAAATGGCCTGTCCTACAGATGTGGCAAGATCGTTCTTATAGATCAAGAAGGAAGGTCATGGGTAGCTGGTTTAGGGTACAAAAACTCAGATGGTCAACCTTATATTGGAAAGGGTTGGGCTGCATTCCGCAAAGCAAATGACCTTAAGGCCAGAGATTCTTTCACTTTTGAGCTCATTGAGAAAGGGAAGAAGCCTGTGCTGAAAATGATGATGAGTAAGTTGCCATCTAAATTTTGAAAGTTCAATTTGATATCGTTTCTCTTTTTATATTCTCATAAACACAACAGGAATTTTATTTTGTTTTTTTAATTGATTACAGTCTCCCTTAGTTATGATTGATTCTAGATTTATAGTACAAGAACACACTTAGCAGCACATTTGACATGAAAAACTTGATATTTTTCTCAACAATGATGTTATATGAAGGGTGGAAAACAAATCGTAAGGCCAAAAAGGAGCTGACGGATCATGTTGCACAAGCTAAGCATTTGCCAAAGCCAATGCCTTGAGAGAGGGAGATGTCTTCATGTTAGATCTCATTAAGATTTTATGGTAACTTCCATTTCCTGGTTTATCAAAATTCCATCATCACGCCATTAACTAAATAACTGTTTCCATTTTGTTGTTTTGCAGGCATTTTTAAAAAAAAAAAAAAAAAGCACTACATGGAAAGCGCTCAAAGGGGCAAATTAGAAAATTATGAGGATGTTAAGGCAATTATAGTCTCCAAATCAAGCTGATAATATGTGGTTTTCTCAACAATCCTTACCTAATGGTGTAAAGATTTGCTTTTGGGCAAAATTCATCAGAATTGACGTTCTGAAATTTTGTAATATGAAAAAAAAAAAACTAAAAAAATTAGCTCTGTAATTGGATTTGAATCCCTTATATAAAACAGGACGTCAAGCCGAGTAATTAAGTATAAGAATTCAGTAATTTGCATACCAGCCTGTGCAGATAAAGTCGCCATTGGATGACTAAATTGCGTTGGATGGTAAATTAGGAAGTAGGGAACTCAAAGGGAAAAACCTAATCGTACTTTCATTCTTTGTATCCTTAACAAGTAAGCCATCACCATATTGGCAAAATCCTATACTATTTTACTATTTACTTCAGGTTAGCAACGTACCTATGAAAATTGAAGAAAAAGCATCCTGCTAATATCATAATGAGATCCTCGTAGTCTATGATTTTTAATCAAGGTTTGTTCCATCTACAATTGTTACAAATGAAATCTGAGATTTTTGCAAATAATGAAAGCCCCAGACAAAAATTCCCAACTCAACTTTTCTTTTGATGATGGGATGACAAAAAATATATATATGAACAAACAATTAGTGAGAAAATGTTCCACGGTTATCAATAACTATCTGTTATCTCTGCTCTCTTAACTCCAATCCTATCATCATCATCTTCATCAGAACCACTCAAGGATAATTCACGTTTCAAATTGTGAGGTTTGGTTGAAGCTGCCATACCCGAAAATGAATAGATAGTTCCGTTAACTTTGATGTCCTTCATAATACCAGAACTTGAATCAGAATTAACCAGATTTGTGTCAACTGAATCTTCTATCATAGTAGCTTTTGTGTCGGTGGCAGAAGATGAATCCTTTTCACAATCTGTAACCTCCATTGGAATAGATGAATTGGAATCAGAATCAATTGCATTCATACTCGTTGAATCTTCCCCTGGAGCTTCAGAATTAAGTGCAACTAAATGTGAAGACTTTAACTTGTCCACATCCTCAGAGTCAGCTCTAGAAGGCAACTCGTTTTCAGAGGAAATATCCATTGAAACAGCTGAACTTGATGCGACATCACATTCATTTACAAATTCAGAATTCCTTTCAGATGCTAGGGACCCATAAGTGTTTGTAGCATTTATATAATCCAAAGCTGAGAAACATTCAACTTTTTTATCAGTGCAGCTACCTAATTCCACTGTTGCCGTTGGCTGCTGCTCTTTTGAAGGTTCCATGGTTCTAAGACAAGATGGTCTGACAGAAACCCTGCCCCACAACAAGCAAATAAAACCATAAGAACTCATCAGAAGAGATTTCAAGCCAAATATTTACATGTAACTGGACATTACTATTTTAACCAGACAAAATAATGATCAAACAGAAGCAAAAGATTTCCTAAGTGTCTCTACATGTGAAAAATACAGAGGACAAGGCTTGTGGATTCAAGGACAATGGCAATTTCACATCATTGCCACCGAGTCAGTCACTTAACCTCTTCAGGGCCCATGGACTATTGGCTCTGAAGTACCATGCATCTCCAGAAATTTAACATTGATTGAATCAAACATACTCGCATAGCATCAAAATCTTCGATGCCAATATTTTTATTGGCTCCATTCTTTTCATAAGTTGGAACAGTTTTGAATATCCATGCATCTTGTTGACCAACTGCATTTAGACCCAGCTAACATACTGTAGATACTAGATACATAAAATTGATAGATTTACGCATAATTTCTATATGAAATTGATTGATTGTTAACCAGCTAGCATTGGATATTAACTGTATACCTGCTATATAAAAGCATATATGCTCCTTGAGAAAGAACTTCTTCCAATTCAACACTTCGAACCTGTGAAGAAGTCACACCATCAGTTCAGAGGAAATTAAGAATTCTGGTACATTATACGTAACACTAAAAGAATTACATCATGCTGAATAAACAAAGGTTGAATCAATTGCCATAGTCAGCATATCATACAACTGAAAATTGAATTAACCTTTCTTTCCCATCCAAAAAGACTTAAGACTTTAACTAAGGATCTACCCCTACCTACCCACTTCTTTAGCACATAAAGCTAAAGCCCATTACCCTCTGTTCCCTTCTATCACAGGACCCATGTTTTCATCCTAGCTACCTACAAGATGAATATCAAGCAATGCTGAACTTAATCAGAGATAGCCATCAATCTTTTACATTGAGATCCTACTACTATCCAGTTAAATGTTAAATAGTCAAATAACATGATTTATCGGGGGCATGATATGCATGGAATCTTGCATAAAACTTTTTAATGCAGCCAGAACATAAACACTTTATTAACTGGTCATCATTAACATTGATGAAACATAGATTGTCATGCAACAATTTTATAAAGCAGAAAAATCATTTTAAACAAGTTGCAGGGGAGATTGGGGTGGGCGGGGATTTGAAGATTCTACCTTGCAGTCGTCAACTCTGTACCAATTTCCATGGAAATCCTTAATATAGCAGATGTAATGACCAAAAAATGATGCATTCAGCATATCCACATGGACAACAACAGCATAGAGCTTATAAACATCTGTACCATCTCCTTCTTCACTTGTATAAGGGCTAAGATCTAACTTCTCCGGAAAAGTTACCCTTTTGTTGAGTTTCCCAAACCTCCCACTCTGGAAAGTTGTTATCAAGAGAGAACTATTATAAGGCATGTTAAATTTTAGCATAGTAATATCTTACAATTAAAATAACACAAGAAAACAATTAAGGTTAGAAGGGTTTTTTAAAAACTCAAAACATCCATACAAGATATGTCCAGCTGAGACCTGAAATCTTTTTAAGGCAATTGTAAGAATATTTGGAGCCTGTCGAATGCTAAGACGCTTCCATGCCTTGACATAGTCATTGCACCTATAAACAAAAGTAATTCCACCTAATATCAGAATAAAATGGACATAAATAACACAGAAATCTATTGCAAATTTGTAACCCATTTTATTCTATTAATAATTATATCACCGCTAACTTCAGCTAGGCTTGAACTACATCAATCAACATGCCTAACCATAACATCTCCATCAATCAACATGCCTAACCATAACTGTGACTAGATAAAAGTATAAATTTCTGAAGGATGTACACAAACAACCTCCCACACTTAAAAATTTTTAACTGTCACACGAATATAAAGTCTAACTTCAACTTTTGATCCCCCAAGCAAATCTCATTATCATTTGAAATTATTGTAAAGCCCCAGGTATGATTCAAATAAAGGATACAAAAAACATAAATGACCACAACAGCAGCTTAAAAGCATCAATGATGAGAAGATCAAGATCGACTTTCTAAAAGTGGTGGATAAATGCACATGAAATTCAGTGCTCATACCATATGGTGAATAAATGCAAACAAGAAGCAAAATCCTAAGTAAATGATCTAATGTTATCAGACAAAATATATCAGGACAAGCAGCCATACCCATCACATTTGTACATATTTTCACCATGAAGCCACTCTTTGACTGTGAATTGATCAAGGCATTCCTCCAAGGATGCAGCATCCCCATGAATTTCAACAGTTAAATCCATCATATTTTCAAGCTGATTTGAAATCTTGTCGCATTTTGTACATATCACCTATGAAAGTTAATCCATAAAATCATTAAGGCTGTTAGAACCACTACCAAAACCAGAGACTGAATAGGCTTAAGTATAAGGTATAAGTACATGGAAACCATAATCAGAAAAAGTAGATCACCAAAAAGCTTGCCTGGAACACTGCCAAACCTAGAGCTTGGACAAGTTTAGCTACATAAAAAATAAAATCTTATGCATGCTTAAAATATTCCAAGTGAATAGCCCAGTAAAAAGAAGACATTGTCTCCACAGCATTGTTCAATGTTAGCCTTGATAAAAGGTTCAGACACCCCAATGGTATCCCCCACCTTGAAATTCATTTCCTAAAGTTATATTCAATGACAGGTCTTTCAAGCATCACTCCTCCATATGTCTTTACTTGCAGAAGCCCTGATATTTTCTTTATTTCAACAAGCAGCAAAAGGTGT
>CATKHJ010958629.1:0-36623 GCA_949750685.1 Vernicia montana
TTCTGTACACTAGAAAGGTTTTCTTTGCTATGATCCTAATCTGCGTTGTATTCAGGTTTCTAGAAATGTGATTTTTTTTTAGTACCAGTATTTTTTTTCCAATCACCGTGATCCTTTTTCTCCATCATTTTCTATTTTGCCATTGTTTACTAACTCTTCTGCAGATCCCGTATCTTCTAAGCCTCTCTTGGTATATCAGCGACGTGTGACTTCCGCACCTCCCGGGCCCCCTCAAGCTCATTCTTTGACTGCTGATCCTGTTCCAGCAACCGCACCTGCTCGTCCTAGATGCAGTACTCGGGTTCATAAACCACCAGATAGGTATGGTTTCACCCCTCCTTTATCCTTAACAGCCACCTTGTCTTCTATTCCTATTCCCTCATCCTATAAACAGGCAATGGAGCATGAGTGTTGGCGAAAAGCTATTGAAACAAAATTTCTTGCACTAGAAAAAAATCAGACCTGGGATGTTGTTTCATGTCCTCCATCTGTGAAATCCCTTGGAAGTAAGTTGGTGTTTTCTATTAAGCTTTGTTCAGATGGATCCATAGACCGTTACAAGGCTCGGTTGGTGGTTCTTAGCAATAAACAAAAGTATGGCCTTGACTACGATGGGACCTTTGCACTAGTAGCCAATATGACCACAGTGCGAACCATACTAGCCCTTGCTGCATCTCAATCATGGTCTTTACATCAAATGGATGTCAAGAACGCGTTCTTACATGGTGATCTCAAGGAGGAAGTTTACATGAAACTTCCCTATAGTATGCCTTCTTCCTTACCTAATATTGTTTGCAAACTAAAACACTCTTTATATGGCTTGAAGCAGGCACCGCGAGTATGGTTCGAAAAGTTTCGCTCCACACTCATTGGTTTTTCCTTCACTCAGAGTCAGTATGACTCCTCAATTTTTCTCCAAAGGACATCTAAAGGCATAGTTGTCCTCCTTGTTTATGTGGGCGACATCGTTATCACTGGTTCAGATATGGAGACCATCTCTAAAATTCAGAATTTGTTGCATTCTGCTTTTCAAATGAAAGACCTTGGCCAACTCACCTACTTCTTGGGATTAGAAGTGTATCATCGGCCTCAAGGTATCTTCTTGAATCAACACAAGTATATTCAAGATTTGGTTCAATTAGTTGGCCTCACGGATACTACATCTGTTGACATCCCTATGGAAATTAATGTGAAATTTTGACGTAATGAAGGGGAACTTCTTGAGGATCCTACTTTATATCGGAAGCTAGTTGGTAGCCTTATCTATCTAACCATCACCCGATCAGACATCTCTTATACTGTCCACATCGTCAGCAAGTTCATGCAAGCCCCTCGGCATCTCCACTTATCCGCAGTCCGACGTATCATTAGATACATTCATGGCACACCTAGTCGTGGGTTAATCTTTCCAACTAGTTCTTCACTCCAACTATAAGCCTAAAATGACGTTGATTGGGCAGGCTGCCCAGACACCAGGAAGTCTATGACCGGATGGTGTATGTTTCTCGGTGATGCTCTTATCTCTTGGAAATGCAAGAAACAAGACTCTGTCTCTAAGTCATCTACTGAAGCAGAGTACCAGGCCATGTCTACTGTATGCTTGAGATCATTTGGCTGCGTGATCTTCTTATAAAGCTTGGTATCTCACAAGTTCAACCTACTCCACTACATGCTGACAACACTAGTGCAATCCAAATTGCTGCCAACCCTGTCTACCACGAACGAACGAAGCACATAAAGGTTGACTGTCACTTCATCCGGGATGCATATGACCACCAAGTTATCACCCTCCCACATATCTCCACCACACTACAGATTGCAGATATCTTCACCAAATCCATGACACGTCAACGCCATAATTTCCTTGTTAGCAAATTGATGCTTGTAGATTTACCAGCATCAATTTGAGGAGGGATGTCAAAGGAATTAGTTGTATAACAGATTTATTAGTTGTATAGATTTACCAGATTTTGTGCTTTGTACAGATTTGACAGCTGTTAGCTAAACTAATTTAGGAAGCTAATCTGTAGAGAAGATTTGTAGGGATAATTTACTGATTTTCAGATATTTGATCTTTCCTTTTTGTAACCTATGTAACCTCTATATATTCAGTACTCTAAAAGTGAATAGTGAACAGATTTTATTCATCTTATTTCTGTTTTTTATATCAGTTTTTTATTTGATTTGAAAAATTGAGCTACATTCCATGAATTTGTTAAAATCCATCATGCTCTAAAACCTTAAAAAATGAAGGATTTGAAAACTCACATCCCATGTGAGTTTTCGATTCCATAGATTTTGTTCAAATCCATAGATTTTAACTAAATCTATAGATTTAAAATCCATCAAGCGAAACGAGGCCTAAGTTGATTCTCATTCTCACTAAATTGGTTTTCAACGTATAACTTTAGTTTAGATAAGAAACACCACATCGAAAACCCTTTATTTTAGTGCTAAATGAAAATACTTTCCAATTTGCTTTCCATCCATACCTTAAGAAAAATAGTGGAGCCAGAAATTTTGATAAAAGGAGAAGAAGAAAAAAGATAAATTAAAGGAATAACCGAATAAAGAATAACAGAACTATAAGAGGACGCTTAAAAGAATAAAACAAGCCATTAATATTTTTTCTTCCATCTAAAGAGAATTTACACTAGTGTAGAACCTAGATCCATTTTAAGTAACAAAGAACATATTATATTTTCCAAAACATCATAAAAACTTAAAGTTGTGTTCTTTTTACATTATGGCAGTAATCCATACAAAATTCATGGTAGCTGAAAATCTTGCTTTCTCCAAGTGTCATCACCCATAAAGTAAAGAATGTAAAAGAAACAACAAATACTATATCCAAAAGAACAGCCAAACCAAATAGTGCCTGCTTGAAATTTTGAAATTATAAATAACCCATCGAGGATAATTTGCAGCCATAAAAGTATACTCCTATGTGTCCAACAATAAAGCAAACTATGACAACCCATCTCTGTCTTCAAATCAGTGAAATTTGTTTCTAAGATGCATTTTACTAGCAGTTTTCAGTCATGAAGAATAGTGTATGTTTCTTCCCTTAAGAAAAGTATTTGAAAAGAAGGTAAAATCAAATTCCTCAATACTCAATCAAAAGTAACTCCTTGCACTATTCAATTAACTAATTATGCAACGAGAAAAACGATTCACCCAAGAAGAGGAAGAAAAAAGAACAACAGGAGAAAAGCTCACTTTGCACAAATTATATTGATCTTGCAATGATTTGTGTTGACCCCTTAAGTTACTGAGATTTTCTACAATAGCAGCTTTTTCTTTGTCTCCACGCTTAACAGTTTCATGAGCAGCATCAAGATCTGTCTGAAGTTTACTATTATATAGCTGTAAGCTTGCATTGTACTCCTGTAATAGCTTGTACATATCATTTACTGATGTTATCTGCAGAATTCAAAGAACCCACAAAAGCTAGGTTACTTCTGTACATTAATAAGAAGAATTAGAAGAAAAAGTGGGGGAAAGGATGTTAGTGAATTCAAGTTACATTTCTTATATTACCCTTTGATTAGCACTTTGAAGCTCCCCTTGAACCTTTCCAAGCTCCTCTGAGAGAGAAGCTTGTGACTTCTCAATACTAATTCTGGCCTCTCTTTCTCTTGCAAGGGAATCTGTTGCGGCCTGTTTGGTGTGTACAAACAAAAGTGATTCATAAAAAACAATCAACAAATGATAAATTTTATAAGTAAAGCATACTGGATTCAGAATTTTCTCTTCTCACCAACTTCTCTGATTCCTCTTTGGAAACTTTATCTTGTAAAGAAGCAAGACTCTTTCTCAACTCCACAATAATCAAATTCAATTCTTCTTCCTTGTTTTTCAACATCAACTCTATAATCACATACAAGATTTTGCAATAAGAAACATATATTTAGGAATTAAAAAAAAAAAAAAAAAAGCCAATAAACAAATAGATATAAAACATACCCATTTCAGCACATTTACTCTCATTAAATTCCAATTCATGTTGCAGTTTCTCTTGCTCAAATAGGTAACTTCCTTCTAGCTCTTGAAACCATTTGATACAAAGCCTGAGCCTCTTTATATAATCCATCATATTGTCGCATCTCTCCTAGAAAACCCAAAAACAGCATATTCAGAAACTACTCTCAATTGAATCATACTTCAGAAAAAAAAAAATTACTAACCTTGTAATTGAATTTGTTTTTGTATTTCATTCTCTCATTTAACAATGCATCAACATCTTCTCTTGTGAACTCAATCCCACCACACTCTGATCCAGCAATACTGTGGGGAGCACTAGTTGGGGCAAGTTCTTGTTCACCATTTACAATTGAAAATGCTTGTCGCATTCTGCCATTGGTTGCAGTCCCAACCATTTTCTCAATTCCAATCTGTTGCCACTTATCTACGAGCACCTCATCCCCAATATACTTCTATGAAACCCACCAAAAAAAAAAAAAAAAAACCAAAAACAGTAATTTCTCAGATATATGATCTTAAAGACAAAACATTGAAGCAAAACCTTATACACTACACTAAACCCATCTCCTCAAGCTTCTCTCAAATGTTCCCCTAAAAAAAGAAAAAAACTGAAATTCATAATCCCAGAAAAAGGGAGAAATATCCATTAGCGCAAATTAGTAAAACAAAAGAAACCCACATTGTATTGCTTTAAAATATAGAAAAGAATCTTGAAAATGGAACAGAAAAACAAAAGAAACCCACGTTACTACACTCTAAAATCCACACAAATTCCCCAAAAAAAAAAATAAAAATAAAAATAATCTTGTGCCCAAGAAACAAAAAGCATTAGAGATCCATTGATAATACGAAGAACCCAGATTTTAGAAAAAGAAAAAGGAGGAAGCTTACATGTGAAGAGCTTGTAATAATGGGTGTTGAGTTAAGTGGAGGCTTGTTCTGGTTCTTGGAGGCCATTTTCAAGCAGAGAGAGAGAGTGAGAGAGAGGGAATTTTTAATTATTATTTATTATTTTTTTTTTTTCTATTTTTTTTTTTTTTAAGCTAAGGACGGTAAGTTTGGTTTGGTCCCAGAATTGGTGGGGCCATGAATTGTGTTTAAAGCTATCGATTGAAATCACAGCCGTTGCTTTTAAGAGCAGGAAGATGCTGAGACAGCGAAATGAATCCTTCATATTAATAAAATTAATTAATAATTAAAATTTGTAAATAAACGAATTTAGTATATTATTTTACCGTTGGAATTTGAACTTTTTTAAAATGAGAGCAGGCGGCATTAGACAAGGCGTCAGTTAATACCAGTTATGACTAAATTGCCCTTTCCCTTTTCTTTCTTTTTTTCTTTATTTTCCCAAATGTTTGGATTCTTTTTGTTATGTTTATTCTCTTTTTCATAGAAATAAAAATTAAAATTGTACTCTCATTTGTTTTTTTCATGTAAATGATTCTGATGAAATTAGTTGTAACATGGAAGGTTAAAATAGATATCTTACTATAATCAAATATAAA
The DNA here is from genome assembly GCA_949750685.1 of Vernicia montana. Lineage (NCBI taxonomy): Eukaryota > Viridiplantae > Streptophyta > Magnoliopsida > Malpighiales > Euphorbiaceae > Vernicia > Vernicia montana. The sequence continues at coordinate 5,493 of CATKHJ010958629.1, forward strand.
TTTTATGAAATTTTATATTGCATTAGTATTTTTATCTAACAAATAACTTCATATTATTACCAAATAATTACATTATTAAATTAATAATTTAATGATTGAGTATTTATTCAACATTAATAATTAATGTTCTCTCTTTCTATTTTTTTTCCTTCATAATATTGATTTAACTCATTCAATGAAAGAAATGTTAATATGTAATATATAACATTCGAGAAATGTTTTAATTTTTTTTTAATCATTAAAATTAATAATTTCACATTATTTTCAAATTGTTCGCACAATTTGCAATAATTGCATAATTCTAATTTTACCTTGTGTTTGGAAAAGGTTGAAAAGATGAGGTGGAAATTCTAAATTTTCACCTGTATGAAAATAAAAAAGAAATGAGAAAAATAAATTATAAAGTGGAATTTATTAATGAGCTCCACACAAAAGATTTACTTCCAAAATCGGGGTGAAAGTGGAAGGAAACATGAAACATGAAATTATGTATTTAAATGACAATTATACTCATATTTTAAAATTCAAATCTAATTTCACTTTCTAGTATCTCTGTCTCAAGCCTTATATGCTGCCAAACTCCAAACTCTAAGCCTTATTTTTTTTTTCCATTTTTTTTCCAAACATTAAAGTAGAATTAAAGTATATTATATTATTATTTTATGTTATTGCTTACTCAATATATAACCTTTTTTTATAACAAAATTCAATATATCACTAGAAACAAATATATATATTTTAATTCTCATCTCATAAGATCTAGACTTGAAAATTTTTAATTGAAATTAATTATTATCTAATGACTAATCACATGTCATATTTTATGAACCCTAAATGTGTTGCAAAATTTACTATTTTATGTTTAAATTGAAGCCTCCCCCATTTTACACAACATTTTTTCCTATATTATAAACACAATAGCTTATATTATTGTAAAATCTTGTTATGCATTTTTTTCTCTCATAGCTAATTAATGTTTAAAGAATATTAAAAATATTTACTTTTTTAGAACCACCATAATTAATATTACTGCATTATGATTTGAGATAATTTTTTTAAAAGAAAAATTAGTTGTTGAAATATAATAGTGAAAAAGAAAAGTTATCAATTTTGATAAAAAAAAAATTATCAATTAATATGATTTTTTGGGTTATGTAATTAGCGAGACTTTTCTCAATGTACAAACCATTCAAATTATTAGAAGGGAAAAACAATTATTTTTCTAAAAATTTCAAAATTTCCTTCTTCTTTTTTTTTTTTTTTTTTTTTTCATTGCAAAATCTCAAACTTACTATAGCAAATACTGAGTGATAAAAGCCAAAAATAAAATAAAATAAAATTATTGGATCAATAGGCAAAAATAGATAAATGTCCATAGCACATGGGTTGTTGTGATGCTTTTGTCTCACTAATATACAAGTAATGACTATATTGAATATTGATATATGATGATTAAGAACCATAAATAATTAGATGAAGTCACATCCACCTCTTCCTTCTTAATCATTTTATAAATTGCATTTGTAATAGATCTTATAAGGGAAAATGTGACAAATTTTAATTTTTTTAATATTGAATTACTAAATGAGTTATTCAATTAGATTTATGAAATGTGGAGTTAGTTTGTGTGAGGTTGTTACCAAATGAAACATTAAAATGGTTGATTATAATAAATTTATATATATGTGAATATAAATTTGGATTTAAATATATATTTATGAAAATATATTATAAGAAATTATTCGAAACATCCTAATGAAAGCATTATATTTTCACCTTTAGATTCTTGGTTGCAAAAAAAAAAAAAAAAAAAAAAAAAAATCTTGATACCAATTAAGACAAATTTTATTTATTTTTTAATTGAGTGATAGCGATTACATTGTACAATCATTCTAATGAAGTTTAAACATCGCATATTAATGAAGTTTAAACTTTTAATTTTTTAGTACTACGATCTCAATCTTAACTAATTAGGCTAATGCATTATTAGTATCAAGACAAATTTTATCATTATTATTAGATTTAATAGATAAATTTACTATAAAATTTGTGTTGTTTTGCAATTATACCCTTTTTTATATATATATTTTGTATCAATTTTGCCATAATTTTGAAATTTAGTTGCAATTACTCTAGAGTTAAATTGAATACAATAATAATAATAATATTTTCATATTAATTTGAAGAAAAAAGTGAAATTGACCTTAGAATTTATTATATTATACTATTAATTTAATTTTTAAATATCAATAAAACTTAATTGAGTTATTTAAATTTGTGAATTTGGTGAATTATTAATAATTAAATTAGTGATTTAATTAATCAAATTTACAAAATTAAAAAATTCAATTAATTTCAATCTTAGAACTTGAATTGACAATATAATATAATAAGTTGAAGAATCAATTTGATTTTTTAGCTTTTTAATTAATAATTTTTTTCTAACAATTATAATTTAGGGTATAATTGAAATTAAGTTTCAAAATTTGGATAGAATTGACGCAAAATAAAAAATATAGTATAATTGCAAAATAACACACAATTTAGAGTAAATTTATCTATTATGCATAACTATTATTATTTTACTTTGATATTCTTATATATGTATCTAAAATTTAGGATAAATTCATAATTTTGAAGTGTGTACGTATTTATTTTCTTTCTCTGTGTGTTTATATATTTTAAAAAAAATACCCAAAATAAATAAATAAAAAAGAAAAGCAAAAGCAAAATATATAAATCCTGAGAGCACTTACTAGTATTCCAAAAAGCAATCTCATTAAATAAAATAAAAAATTGTTTGACTGTTGAATTGACTAGGCAAAATTTGACCAAAAAAATCAAATTTTAGTACATATGAAATGCTCATCATATCTCCAATTAAAAAAAGTGGAGAGCAAGAATTTTTCTAGATGACCTAATTTTAAGTAATTATATATTATTTTTAATAAATTGAATTTTAAATAAGCTCAAAATCACATAATTTCAAAAATAATTCTTATATTCGAGAATGAGTGATTAAATATTAGATAACAAATGAATGAAGTGTGGTATGCAGCAGTTAAACTGTATCAACCAAACTACCAAATTTTAACAAACATAAACTAAACTAACATTTACAAATTGGGTTAGTTTGCTTGTGAAAGCACCAGAAAATATAATTAAGAGGATATGGTTGATTCAACAACGTGTGAAAATCATTGTTTGCTACCATCATATATAGCAGCAAATTAATAAATAAAATAACATTTAATATTACTAATAAAATAAAAATGCATTCGTAAGTATAATTTAATAATAATGTATTCTTTTCTATAAAAAAAATGATAATGTATTTTTTAATTGAACAATAAATTTAGATTCAAATGCATCTCAATTGAAAAATAGATTCAGATTGGAGTCTTTTATCTCTAATTCTCATAAGAAAAAAAATTATGGAAAAAATATATATAATATGAGAATCAAGATGATTATTTTGGGCCAGATTAGAATTGTTATTGGGCACCCAGCTTTTGAAATTTTAAATTTTTTTTTTTTTTTGCTTTTTTTCATTTGCTTTTGGAGAAAGTATAATTTACGTACTTCTCTCAAAAATTGAATACCAAAAAACAGCTATAAAAAAATATAAAAAAATAAAAATTTAAAAGCTGATGAAAAAAAACAATATCAAACTCGCCTTAATTTATTTTCCCAAGAGCATCTATTATCTTGTGTAGAATAGAATTGGACAAAGTTACACAATTAATTACACTTCTCTCAAGCTTATGAGATTATCCATTGGGAAACTTAATTATTTTAATGTTGGATTAGTATATATTATGATTATGATTTATCAAATCTAATTATAACTCTTTTTATTCATAATCATAATAATTAATTATTTGAATGTTGGATTAGTAATTTTTTATTCATTGAAATTGACATTTAAGACACCAAACATGTGCAAGTGCTTTTATAGGGTTTCTCCACTCTATGACTAATAAAGATTAAATATATCAATTAATTTTTAATTTAATGATATTCTAATTATTTTTAAAAATTTTAATTTAAATATAATTAAAACTAAAAAAAAATTATAAATAATTAAATAATTTTTCTTTTTTTACTTATTAAATAACTAATTTTCTATTTCCTCAAATGGGTGCCAAAAATTTTCACTTTTACTTTCTTAGAAAAAAAAAAAGAAAAAGACTTTTCTATCACTCAATCCAATATTTGGTAAGAAATATATATAGAAAGAGATTGTTACAATTACATGGTGGAAGCAGGTGCTCTATCTATTTGTCTTTTGGTGATCCGTTTCATTCATTTGGTCTTTTTAACTATAAAATTAATCCTTTTTGGAGTCTTCCTCTTTAGCCAATGGTTACTAATTTGACTCTTTAATCTCTTCTTTAATCTTTATAGTTTATACCAAAAGCCAAAAGCCTGTGTTTGGGATTTTATCCCAAACGTGTTGTACTAACACATATCCACTTTAAAGTAATAATTATTATTATTATTATTATTTTATTTTTTTTTTGCCAAAAAGTAATAATTAATTGAATATTATACAAACTCAATTGATAAATAATAAGTGGCCATTGGCATGATAATTTAGTGATCCAGTTTTTTTGTCATAATACAAAAAGTTTATACTTTAAATTTTAATGATTTCTTTTTTTTTTTTCAAGATTTATTTAGATAGCTGGTTATTTGAAATTATTTATAAATTGAATTTGACGTTTAAGTGTAAAATAAAAAAAATAAGTATGATATTAAATTATAAATATTCAATCATTTGATTTTTAAATGATTAACTATCCAAATAGGTAATAAAAATTTATGATGTATAAAAAAAATGTTGGATGTTATTTTTATTACTTAAGGCTGAAATTTTGAAATAAAATAATGTAGATATATTTTTCTTTTGCAAATATCATAATTTTATAATGAATAATTTTTCTTGTTGAATTTAAAAATATAAAAACTTTATATAATGCATAAATGAACTATAAATTAATAATATCATCTTACTACTACATTTAAATAATAATAATAATAAAAAAAAGGTGATATGTTTCATAACTTTCCAGCTGAATCTTTCTTTTATATAATAGAAAAGAAAATGGTCATACATCTTTCTCTCTAAGTTATTGTTGATGTTCATGGCTTGCCTTTCTCAAGATAATTAGTGAGAGAGATTGATTAATTTCATTTTCATTAATTACTAGTTAGAAGTGATACATCAATCTAACATCATACATATTTTGACAATTTTTATTTTATGGGTTTAATTTGCTTTGTTTTTGAAATCATGCGACATGCAATTAAGTGCATGGTGGCAATATGGCATATGGTAATTTGCTTAATTACTACAATAGGAAAATTTGGTGGGCATTTGCATTTGATGATATTTCCTTCTTGTCAAGCAAACATAAAGATGATAAAAGGTTTCATCTTCAACCTAAAAAACCCTTTTATTTGGTGTCTTTGGATGCGTATTGAAACATTAAAGCATATTAATTAGGTGTACAAAATTTATAAATTTAAAATGAAATTTGGATTGTAGAGTCGATAAATAATTTAAAAATTATTAGCCAAATGAAAAATCAATTTCAAATATTACATTAATAATTTTTAAAAGGACTCTGTGGGTTGAATTGTATCGTGAATCTTAATTTATGAAAAAATTTAGGTTAATTGAATCGGACTTATGAAAATTTTTTATTTTTTTAATTCAAACTTAACTTATGAACATATTTATAGGTCAATTTCACATCCTCGATTAATCCGTGAGCTTCCATGTAGAATAGTATTTGGTATCCTTTTTTTTTTTTTGGCTGTAGTTTATGGCAATTTTTGTGTATAGAAAACCTTAAGTTAAACATTTGGCTGATTTCTGAAGTCTTGTACTATTAAGGATATGATTGTATAATTGACATGCATTAAGGCCGCAGGGCACTCTGACCCTTCTTGAAATGCTTACTTGTCTGCCTCTTTTAAGTTTCTAGACATTGACAAACGCCCCAAATGTTTGGTGCAACAAGGTCTGCTGTGGCCTGCAAGAAAATATAACAATTTTTGCCAAAGATACTATTGTCAATTTGTCACAATTGGGGGAACTTGTTGGATGAAATATCTTAAATTCGATTTTTCTTTTTCTTTTTCTTTTTTTAAATTAAATTTGATGAGTTTAAATTATAAAATATATATATATATTTTCATTATGTAGTCCAAATTGTACTTGTTCAACATTTTGATAGGACCGAATCTTAATTGGATTAAAATTTTGTACTTTTAATTTAAATTGGGCTTGGCTTGGGTAATATAATCATTAGGCCTTGATTGACATAATACTTTTTAAATTCATAGATTTGATTAAAATCTATGATCAAATTCATATATTTGAACAAAATTCATGAAATTAAAAATCGACATTCCATGTGAGTTTTCAAATCTTTCATTTTTTTAAATTTTGAAGTATGATAGATTTTAACAAATCTATAAAATGTAACTCAATTTTTCAAATCAAACAAATGATTGAGCTACAATATATGAATTTTACAAAATTCATCACTGAAATTTTTTAAAACAAACGAAACCATGTTTGATATATCTTGGAATTGAAATCTAAGTAGAATAAGATTCCAAAATTTTAGATATTTATTTTCAAGTTCATTTTTTAAATAATTAAATGAAATTTATTGATCAGATTAATAATTATATTTAAAAATATATATCATATTAATAAAAATTGAAATTATTCAAATTATACAAATGTAAAAAAAAAATTAGAAAAAAATTTAGATTATTTATGTATCAAAGAAAAAATGGAATCCAATTATTAAAATAGATATCTATTCTCAATCTTAAAGTTTACTAAGCATGCCCTTAAATGTATACATTAGAAATTCTTAAAATAAAATTAAGTTAAAAAAATTTAAATTCTTTACCTTTATATTATAAAATAAGTATTCACTTACTAATTATTTAGTTGAACAATAAAACAAAAAGAACCCTATTATTTGCATTTTCCGAATTCATAGGCAGTTGCATCAATGGCTTATTTGATTGCCAAATGGCATTATTGGGTATGTTAACTAGTTGAGAGTTGAGACATAGCTTTCATGAGACTATTTTTTGGTTGATGAGTGAGAGACTACTTCTCTTCAAATTCATACTTGTTTTAATCTATAAGCAACTGCATATGCCCAGAAATGGAATTACAAAATTTATTGCTGACAGTCTGACACTACATAAGCATTGCAGGCTTGCAGCAATAAGATAAAATATATATATATATATATATATATATATATATATATATATATATATATATATATATATTTTGCCCAAAAAAAGTAAAATTAGCATTAAACGGGCTTAAAGACCAAAATCAGTACAGATAAATTAAATACAAAAAAATTAGGCCAATTTGGAAAAACAATAATGGATCTATAGTCCTCGTATAAACATCTCTCAAATGAGTTTTTTAACTTAGACTTTAAGCTCAAAATACAGACAAACTCTAAGTCTGTATAAAAATCGGCCCAAAAGCCTACAAGCATCCAATTACGCATGTGCCCCTGACTTTGAACCTCCCTTCCAGAAATCTCTATCCCCACCATTGTCAACTCCATCGACGCCGTTGATAGAGAAGACAAGGGTTTCAGAGGATATGCGCCTGACCTGATTCACAAGAACTTGTACTGATTACCTTGAGTTTTAGCCCTCCACTACTTAACAATACCATGAGCAGTGTACCAATGACAAAACCCAACTCCCTTCCTACAGACTGGCCATAGCCTGAACGGACTGGCTTTACTGTCATTGGCTATAGATCTCAGCATGCAAAGAGAATAGATCTTCAAAATAGCCAGATTTGAGTCTCTAGAGCCTTTGTTAGTTGTCATATCTCCCTCCCATCGGTAGATATCAAAGAGCCGCTCCGCTCTTCAACGATAATACAATGGCGGGAGAGTCGGACGTAGCCGGACTCAGACAAGGCAGCAACGGCGCCCCAAAAGTAGATCCAAGATTCACAGTTAGAAACACAAACAAACCTATACCAGAGGGGAGTTAGAAACGCAAACCAAAATGCAAAAACATGCTTATTATTGCAGACAAAGAAAGAAAAAGGACGAAAATAGATTCATTCCGGTGACCAGAGCCGCCGGAGGTTTCCCCATAAAAAATTCTAGAGAAAGTAACAAAGGCTACAGAGAAAACTTTTTAGGGAGAGAAACTAGCAAGAGAGAATTTTTTCAAAATTTTGATAAAAAGTAATTAATTTCAAATTTTGATAAAATAATTAGTTGGAATTTGAAATTAATTATTTTTATAAAATATTAATTTACCATATAAATAGTAATATTGATTATGAGAGATTAAGGGTCTGTTCGGTATCATTTTCTATTTTTTGTTTTTTAAAAATAAAAACAAGATTTTGAAAAACAAAATTTGTTGTTTCCAAAATATTTATGGATAAATATGAAAGAAATAAAAAATAATAGGACTTGTTTAGTTATAGAAAATAAGGCCAGTTTTTCAGAAAAATACTCTAAGAAAACTGGAAAATAGAACTTGGTGTTTAGTTGTAATATTTTCTAGTTTATAAAATTAGATATTTATTTTCAAAATTTTCCAAATTATAACTATTGTCTAGAGAATACAAAAAACATGTTTTCTAAATTTTCTTTTATTTATATTAAGGTAAAAAACACGGAGTTTGCACTTTTTAACGTCAAATGACAATAATTTCGAATTCCCACAATGGCATATTTTCTAGTTATTATTATTATTATTATATATATACAGCAACTATGGACATTTATATGTGATTACTCTTAATTGAATATACAATTTTATTCATTTTAAACAATCTCTCTCTTTTTTTTATTAATTTCCTTTAATTTTACTTTTAAGTTTTAACTAAATTTCCTTTCATTAATGAAATAAATATTAAATGAATAATTTTTAAATTAAAATATTAATTTTATTGACTAATTTTTTTCAAATAAAAAGTTATAATCAATCATAATAAGATATTATCCTTAATATTTTAATTATTTTAATCCACAACCTATTTATTACCATGTTAATTTTTGAAATGTTATACTAAATAGTTTTATATATACCATTTTCATTGTTTTTTTTTTTTTACTTTGAAATGTATACTTAAATTAAAAATAATTTTTATTAAGTGATTAAATTATGGAATTACTCATTTATATTTAAAAAAAAATATTTTAATTAGTAGTACTTACTTATAAATAGTATAATAAGATAATTATATTAATGGTAGATAAAAATGTAGGATAGTAAAATTATATAAATCAACTTGTTTTCCAATTTTCTATTTTCCATTTGGAAAATTAAAACTTAAAAAATTAGGAAATGGAAAAGAAAACTAAAAAATAAAAATAGAAAACATTTTCCACAACTAAATAAGATCATAATTTTTTTAAAAATATTTTTTAATACTTATTTTTTTAAAATTTGAAAAAAAAAATATAAAAAACAGAAAATCGCAATAATATCAAATGTCCCTAAATTTTCAATTTCAAAATTTTTATTTTATTGCTATTTAATTTGGGCCCAAAACCATTATAAGCCCAGAAGACTTAACTCAGTTATTCTAAAGTCCTAATAAAAACATATAACAAAAATGGAGATGCGGGGTATCGATCCCCGTACCTCTCGCATGCTAAGCGAGCGCTCTACCATCTGAGCTACATCCCCTTCATAAAATAATTTCTGACTTTAACATATTCATATTATAATCTTTATTAAACAGAGAATCTTTTGGGATCTAATCCACAAAATGCTAGATTTGTTCACTTCACTCCAATCAAACATCAAATAGAACAAAAATTGTCTTTGCTCATTGTTTGTTGGTCTTGGTATTTGATTGAAGACTTCTTTGCACTTAAACTTTTGGCCTATTGATTGGATTCTAAAATATAATTGTTGTGGCTGGCTGGTGGTGGACTATATTAATTGTAATGCTTTGCTGCTGCAGCAAGGAAGTCTCATTTAGGATATTACCTTGTTATGATTGGAGAGATGAGTAAAGTGCCATTGGAGTGTTACCAAAATTGTTATTGACATGTTAAATGAGATTGACAATGTTTTGATATGCAATAGCTATATAATAATACCATATCAATTTTGAGCATTAACATTGTTGGATTACCATACTTATTATTATTATTTTTTAATATCAAAAATTCTTAAAAAGAAAAAATTGTTAGAATTTAAATCATTGATTATATTACGAGACAGACATTTGATCATTGGATAGTAAGAGCTACTAGTCCATTGGCATGAATTTGCAGTGGATTGCATTATAGAGGGGAAGATTAATTGTGATCAAAGATAGAACATGGCAGTGGTGTCATGATTTTGGAGATGCTATGGTTTCAAGACAAGGGTTACAGACTTAAAGTTGAAATCAATTGAAAGTTCTTTGAATTTGAAGTTCATCAATTATTGAAGTAAAACTTTGTTTGTCAAATCTTGGATGAATGACCCTTTCAACTTTGTTGGATGAATAAACTATGAACTATGCTCATGATGAGACAGATTTTATAATATTGGAATTGAGATGCTCTTGGGTAGATGTTTTATACATATGTCAAATTTACACTAAATCAGAATTTTTGGATACAGTGTCATCAAAATCACAATTCAAAGAGTTCTTGCGGATTCTTAGTTCTAGAAATATATCATTGTTAACATATGCCTCAATTTTCCTCCAATCTGCATCTTCTGGTAGCTCAAGCCTTCTAACAAACCCATGTTCCCACCAATGCCCACTTCTCCAATCTTTTGATTTTGTCTCTCTTTGCTGCTGCCATTGCCCACTAATTTCAACAATCTTCCCATTTTCAGCATACACTCGCACGGTGTTTATCCCAACTCCTGCTTAAGAAAAATATCAAATTTACAGTTCGTTTAGTATAAATGAATTTTATAAAAATTTATAAAATTCACCTATAAATTCGTATATTACATATTAATGTAAATATATAAGAATTTATTTAGATTTCTATCTCATTAATTCAATAAAATTAATTCTACTTGAATCAAATCTTATAATATTTGATAGAATTTGCGAGTTAACTCTAAATTAGCAAATTTTCAATTTTGACTTCAATAAAAATTTTAAAATACTAAACATATTCATTTATAAATGTATTTATTAATGAAATTTGTGAATGAATTTCACATTCAATTGATCTAAATGTTAAAATTAAAAAAAAAAAAAAATTATGAATCAGTACCTAATCTTTTAGTTTTTGAAAGAAAAAACCCATGTTTGATAAATTGAGAATTACTAACAATATTACTTACCAGGTAGTTCTGCTTTTAGTACATAAGCTTCATCTGTCTGAAACCAATCAACATTAGTCTTGCCGGAGCTTCGAAGATTAGATAACAACACATCAGACTCAAATTCCCACAAAGGAAATGCATCTGAAGGATCAAAAAATTTTCCAAACAACAATGGACTAAACAGTGATCCTTCGCCGAATATCTTGTGCACAATTGGACTTCCCTGTGACAAAAATCTTTTGAACACTTCTTCAGTTAATGAAACACTCCACTTATTTGGAGTTTGATCTTCTGTATGAACTTCAACAAGTTTGTAACTTGTCATTATTAGAACAACCTATAAATTTTTCAGGATTTTAATTTTCCTGATGGGAATTACAAGGCTTTATAGGCTTTTATATTGTGAAAAGAGTGACTTTATTAAAAGCAAAGAACAAATTCTTTGAGAATATTTGGAGGGATGTAAAGCAAGAATTGGAATATTTTCCATTGTGGGGGGGGCGCTTGTTTAATAGTAAGAAGAATGGAGGAAACCCATTTTCCCTTTCAAAAAATGAGAATCATGTGTAATTTTCCATGGAATTTCATTTGCCCTTAGCTTGCTTTCTGTCCACAATTTTCAAAAGACTTGACACTTCATCATGTAATTTCTGTCTCCAACTTATAGAATTGTCACATTCTTGATTTGATAATTCAACAGAATAAAAATACCTGTTATAAATTGCTTATTTAATAGAATTGCTAACAAATTTGGGTACAGGAACCTGCATACAATAGCAGAAGAGATTTTTAATTTGCTAATGAATTGAATTATAAATACGGTTTACACTGAATAGTGAACATTTGTAACACTAACTCTTTGATGAGAAAAAACATAACTTATTTTTAGTTATGTTGAACTTAAACATTTATCGAGATTTGAACTCGCTAACTTCTTCCACTTCTAACATCTTACACTACGAAATATACACTTAAGCCTAATAGCAAAGGAGAATGTTAGTTTGCTTTACAGGTTTATAATTTCAATTTTGTGTAATTTTTTGGCCAAAGTTTGATTTCCAAAACAAGAAAGCATATGATAAGGCTTTGTCATGCCAAGTTTTTAAATGATGTGATTTGTATGCTAAATAATAATGTTTTAGTTCCATAAACTAGAAGTAGAAGTTATTTGGAAATCCCACATAGATCATTATCCTACCTACCAAACTTTGAGATTTTTTTTGAAAGATGTAATTATTAATTGTTAATGGAAATCATAATTAGAAGCAATTATATTTATATATATATAGATATACATACAAAGTTGTGTGAAAGGAATATTTTGCAAAATTGCAATGTATTAGATGCCTATTTGTCATGGCTCACATTCTTTCTCTTTATAAATGTACTTTTCATATCTTTAACCTTTTTTTTTTTTTTTTTTTTTTTTTAATTGAAGTGGAAATTAATTTTTGACTACTCAAATTGAAGCTTTGTGCACTGAATTGTATCTGGTCTGGGCATCTGTAAAACTACTTTATTTTTTTTATTATTATTTATTTTCTCTAAAGGCAGGTTTAGTATCTGCTTGAATTTCTAGTTATGGCTAAAACCAGAGCCACCTAACTAAAATACTGTGGCTGGGAATAGAAAAACCATTTGTGAACACAGATTATATAAATACAATTATCTTAATTTAAAAGTTTTAAGGGCTAATTCTGTATTCCCAATCTTAGAAAAAAAAAAAAAATACTATCAATTAACAACATTTAGTTTAGTGTTACTGGAGTCGTTTCCAAAACTGAAAAGTTTCGAGTTCGAGTTTCAGTCAGAGTCAAATTTACTAAGAGTCTGTTTGATTTAGCTGTTACTGTAACTATTACGAATAATTAATAGTTGAAAAATATGATTATTTGGTAAAATTTTGCTAACTGTTGTCGTTGAAATGTAAAATGACGATTAAAGATATTATTTATTTTTAATATATTATTATATATCTTAGTTATTTTTTTTTAATGTGTGATATAAAATACAAGAATAATGAATTAGTAATTGAAAAATTATAAATAATTATTTTTTATATATTTATATTTTTTCATGTAAACATGATATGTTATTTTTACAAATATTATTTGTAATATTTTAACAATTATTTATTATTATTATAATTATATAAAAATATGAAAAAATATTTTATTAATAATAATTTTTTTTTATAGATATTAGATGGTCTAAATTTAAAACAACTATCAACTAGTGGCAAAAAGTTCCAAAATGAATTTTTTTCAAATCAACAGTTATTTGAACTCACAACAGTTAATAATTGTTGTTTTATTTTTTTTACCAAATAAGTTTGGCTCAACTGTTGAATGTAAATCAGTTATTAACCACATTTAACAACTGCACTAAATGCCCTCTAAAAAAATGAAAAATGAAAAAACACCTCAGGGCATCTGCATATGGATAGGATAAGATGATCTAAAGAAAACAGATAATGCTGTAAGCCTAACATATCCAGAATATTTGGAATTTATAAATTTATTGATCTCCTAAGCATTACTTCTCAGTAAACTTGGCTAAAACAACAGAGAATATTTGAGAGCATCATTTGCTAAAATTTTAATTTCATTCAATTTTCAAAATCCATACACAAATATGTCACTTCCTAAGTACTTTTTTTTTTTTTTTTTTTAATTATTTGATTTTTAGTGTATGCCTATAATTTATGTTGTGTTTTTCATACATTGAAATTTCTTTAAAGAGAAGGAAATGTCAAGATTTGAATCTTTATTTTTCTATATTATAAGATAAATACTTAATTATCAAGCTATTAGCCCAATAATATATACAATATTTAATTTTGACTATAACATATGTTTAAATCTCTAATCTTTTATATTATAGGACAATTGACGTTAGATTATTGAGCTACTACCTTGTTATATTTTCATGTTGTTTATTTTTTTTTTTAATATATGTTTTTCTTTTGAAAATTTCTTTTGGTTAATTTTTTTAAAAAGAAGTAAGATTGAAGTGTATAATTAGTAATACAATCAAAAAATGAGGGCATTTTATTTGATTGGTCTTTTTTTTTTTTTTTTTTTTTTTTGAGTATGGGAGGGCAATCGAAGTTTATTTTATTGTTCATACTGTATATGCATTTACCGTGCTATTTAATTGGTCTTTAGAAATGAAATGGAATAAAAATTTATATATTTAGATTAAAAAAAATCTTAATTTAATTTACTTTTAAAAAACTAAATAAGACGAAATAATAGTAATCATAAAAACTACACTTGAAAGTATATTGAACTAGAATTTGGGAGCTAACAAAATAAATATTGACTATTTTGATAAAAATTTATTGATTGTATGTGAAGCAGCAATGAAGCGAGAGAAATAATGTTAAAATACGTCTATGCCTTAAACAATTTTAAATTTACAAAGTAAATAATTTATGGAATTCACCAAGAATAAAAAAGATTAAAATTTTATTAATAATGAGATCTCACATAAATTATTACATAATAGGTATATTTATAAGACATCAAACTCTAATTGGAAACTAATAAAATTACTAAATATGAATTTTAACTATTCTAAAATTACTTGAAAAATAAGAAAAATAAATCTAATCTAATTAGGAAATTGCAATAAATATAGTTATTAAAATATTTACAAAAATAGATTAAGACTACTGTGTTAGTATGTTTTATCTCTTTAAAATTGTTTTGTCAAGTAATTAATTAAAGTAAGTAATTAGCAATGCAATACCTGCTAATAATTTCAATAAAAATTTTAAATTATTCAAATATGAATAATTTTTAAAAAAATAATATTATTCATAGAATTGTAATCCACCTTCATTTTGTGAATAAATCAAATATGGGCTAAAAGTAAAGTCACAATTGCTTCTGCTTTGAGAAAGGGCAAAGGATCATGTTTGTTCTCTCTGGTTTCTCTCTAACCTATCTCTAGAAAGTTGTCTTCTCAGCTAGAATTTTCAGAGGGAGTTTCCCCTGGCTGCTTCGGTCACCGGAGGGAAATCTCTTCCTCATCTTTTCTCTTGTTTTATGTCGTTCTAATGTTAGATTTTTATATAAATAATGGGTTTTATACCACTATTTTAGTATCCTTTATAAAATCATTTTGGAGCTGGTTCATCTATAGCGTCACTGCCGTTTTGGCTACCGATTTTGTCTAGCCTTTCCACCAGCAAACCGTTTTCTCTTGGTTCTTAAGGTACAATGACTAGTGGAGGGGGGAAGTGATGGTTGGCTTTGGCTTTGAGATCTCTAGTCTTGTGCTTCTATTTGTTGATCTGATTTGTAGGGAGAGATCCTTAGCCCTCGATTACGGACTGAAGCTCTTACGGTAGCGATGGTTGTCCAATAGATGGGTTTCCGTCTTCCTTTGAATAGATCCTGCTTCTGGAGTTTGGCAAGGGTTTGTGCATGATGAAACCCGTTGGTAAAAATCTTTAAGGGAATGTCCAAACACAATACCCTTTTTGGTGGAGGTTCTGTCGTGCTTGCTGTTGTGTATGGCGACAATGGTGGCCGGTTTGGTGAAGTGCTCTAGAAAAGTGCAAAATCAGGGGCAGTTGCGGAAAACATCATGTCTTCTAGGCCTACGGACCTTGATCATTACAGACTCAATGTTTATATTTATTTGTGTGGGCTCCAAACCCAAGTCTAAAACCTCTATTATGAATCATTGTAATTAGATTTTTTATCCATTTTTTTTGTTTTTATTAGCATTTTATAAGTTGTAATTATTGTTACACTAATTTGGGCCGTTTGCCCATTTAATGCTAGCATCTTTACTTTTGTGGGCAAAAAAAAAATAATAATAATAATAAAATAAAATAAAATAAAATCATGTTGAAATGGGCAAAGTAAGGAAAGTCAAAAGAAATATCCAATATGCACAGTTGATATATATTTTTTCTATTTATTTCATCTAGAAGATAGGAAAGCGAGAGGAGAGAACCACATTCTATTTTAACATTTTCTTGTAAAAATGCAATAATTCATCAACACATCTTCTTTTTAGTTATTATTATTATTAGCTTTTTAAAGCTTTTTTATTATTTAAAAAACAAAATATAAAAAAGTATGTTTGATGAAATAATTTTTTTGTGTTACACTATTGTGGAAATAGTGGTAAGAGGGAAAGGATGTTCTATCATGAGATGTCTTAAATATACATACATACATAAATAAAATTAAATACTAAATATATTTATATTAATAAAACTAATAAATGAAAAAATAATTTTGTTTTTAACTCCAACTCATTAAGAATCTATTTAGATTGCTGGATGAGGATATAAGTTCTTATATTTAAATTTTTTATTATTATTGAGTTATTTTAATATTTATATATAATTTAAAGTATTTCTTCAAGATCAATTAATAATTTAAAAATTAGTTTTAAGCGATTAAGACATGGTCAATGACTAATAATTTTTTTATTATTGTAATTTACTGTAGAATTGTAAATAAATATTTAAATTAGAGTAGAATTAATAATAAAAAAATAGAATGTAATTGTAAAAATATATAAAGTGAAGATAGTGACTTAATAAGCAAAATTTAAAAATTTAGCAAATAATTGAATTTTGACTTTTGCCTTAAAAATTCCAAAAAGAAAAAGGGGGTGGTTGAGGCTTTGCTTTCAAATTTGGAAGATGTTTTTTCTGAAAAATTGGCAAATAATTATCCTTTTTTTTTTTTTTTTTGTCAAATCAATTAATTATCTGTTTGATTATTAAAATCTTGGCGCTAAACAAAACATTCCACTTAAGATTAATGGAATTTAATTAATTTGCATACTTCTACTAATTTAATACAACTAAATAATAATAATAATAATAATAATATCACTGGTCATTAATCATTATTTAATTGGCCTAATTAATCATTTTTTTTCCTTTAATTATTTTCCTTCTCTTTTCCACGTAACAGCGGAATTTCGGTTTTCCTTTCCGCGTCTCTCTCCCCAAACAGTCCATCAAATTCAAAATCCTCTTTGTTTTTTTTTTTCAATAAAAAACCATTAAATTTTTGAAAATCTTATTGTAAATTCTTTGTCAGCTTCTCGACGAACCCTTATTGGCGAAGAAAAGTCTCTCAATTTCACCGTTTTCACTGGTCAACACCGTTTCTTGCATAAACAGCTGATGCCTTTTTGAGCTCCTTTTGATGGGATCTGGTCATAATCAAACACCCTTTTGAATATTGAAATTTCCTGCTCACATTTCGGGGTTTTCTGGGTCTGTTAATAGGGGCTTCATTTTGGTTCTGATAGGTCCTTCTTAAGTTTCTCTTCAGCTCATTTGTAATTGATTCTTTGTGGGTTTTGCTCTTCTTTTCATTTGATTCGATATTTTGGCCTTTTTAGGGCAGATAAATTCTGGGTTTTGTTTGGTTGATTGAGCTCTGATTCCTAGTTTCAATTTTTGGGAACAAATTGTATCTGGGTTTTGAAAGAATTTGTATATAGACGTTGGTGGTTGGGTAGTTTTGGGACTCATCTTCATAAAAATCAAAGTGGTCAATAGCCAAATGTTCCAAGTTTGAAGCTGTTTTGGTATCTTTGCATTTTGAGGGTATGCTAGGGTTTTGCTTCTGTAAGGGGTTTAGGCATTGATGAAATGAGAAGAATACTGTATGCTGGTTATGCCGATTCAACAAAAAATGATTCGCATAAAGTCAAATTATTTTATGTTCTTGGTGATTCTGCTTTGTGCAGCTGTGGTGGGAAGTTTGGAATACAGAATGAACACAGAGGAAGTATATCTGAGCCAGTTAGTCGATCCATTGACTGGGGAGGTTGATGAGGGCATGGTAGGATACTACACAATACTTTTTTCTTGCGTTAAGCTTAATAGATTTTTATGAACATTTGAGGTTTATTTGATTTCTTGTGGTTGAATTTCTGTATGTTGATTTATTTTGTTAGGCACATGTTAGGGTATTGAATTGCTTCTTTTATATCTTATTTTTGCTAGACTGTAATTTTATGCATCAATGATCAAAGCGATATGGCCTCTTAGTTTGTCAATGATTTCTGGAGAATACTTGTCAACAAAGAACAGGATTATATATTTCCAAGTCATTCCTTGTTCTAAATGGTATGCATGCATCGAACTATTTGTACTGATTAGCTTGGGGTGACAACTGACATACTTTGATGCCAACAATTAGTAATTAGTAACTTGTTTCTCCAGGGCCTGTTTTTGACTCGTATGATTTTTGAGGTTTTGTCTATGCAGCCATATCTGTTATTGGATTGGCCGAAGATGAGAAGTCTAAAAGTGGACACAAATATATATGAGTCATTAACTGTATTCTAAATTCTGCTTGCCTTGGAAGTTGCCAGTTAGCTTGCAAATGGTTCGCCAATTTGCATAGATAAGCACATAATAAATATACAGTTTGATGTCTCAAATTTTTGGTATCATATGATTTTAATTTATCAAAATTATATGCATTGTCATCTCATAACATGCCATTGGGATATATGATCTTACCATGCTGCATTTGTCTGAATTAGAAGCAAAGCTTGCTTAAAATATTGCTGTTTATTCTTTTCATTTATTTATTTAATATTTGGATTTCCTCTTCCTTATTCTATTCTTTTGGGTGGATGGCAGCAGTAGGTTGAGATGTGGATTGCAATTTGCTTTCAGGAGTTTGTTCCTGTAAAATTATGCTTCTAGTATTCAAGAGTTGTGATTCTGAAATTATTGAAACTTTTTTTTTTTTTTTTTGAATTTGTCGTGGTCTTTATTTTGACCAGTTGACTAGCCATTAGGCAATGATTTAATGGTAAGTATCATGTAGTATTTTACTACACACATATTTAGGGAACTCTATACCAGAGACTGAATTGTCATGTTCGTGTGCATGGCACATGCTTGTTGCATATGCTTACAGATAAGATTAATTGTGGAAACTGCATTCTCAACTTTACTTGTCTGCTTATCTTGCTTTACTCTCTCCCTCTCTCTCTAGTTATGCGTGTGCACATCTGAATGCTTCTTTGTTCTTAATTAATGTATGGTGTGTCTCAAAGCTCACCTAAAGTCCTGTTTAAATCTATGGTAATTTAAAGTTCACAATTAGACTAAGATTTACTGAAATTATTGGATTACAGGCGGAGCTATTATGGATGAGTTGCAGGCTAGATTTGATTCGTTTGAAGGAAGCTAATGAAGATCTCGATTTCTATTTTCCAGAGGAGATATCTCTTATGGCTGGTGAAAGTAATTCAGAGGGTAGGTCATTGGCAAAAGAGTACATTTGGAAAATAATTAAAGTCGTCCAGCATCCTAAAATTAAACAAACTCTTCTAGATTGTATGAGAAAGAACAATATTCTGTTCCATGTTTCTGGAGAAGGTGGCTCTAATATTCAGAATACCAGGTATCTTTATTCCTTTTTTCCCAAGCCAGCTGTTCCAAGAAGGAATTTACTCCAGTTCATTGCAGATTCACCAGCCCCTGTTGCTGGACCACCTTTTTCCAATCCAGCACCTTCTCCAGTTCCTACTCCTGCAGATCCTCCAATTTCTATTCCTACAGATCCTCCTCCATCTCCAAGAAAGCCATTTTTTCCTAAAGTAGGTGATGAAACACCACCTCCAGCTATGGAAGATGCTTCTGCGGATTCAGTATCTGGTCCAGATGCTGAACTAGATAATGAAGCAACTAACAATAAAGTAGTTATTGTTGCAGTAGTTGTGACTGCTACATTGACATTTGCCTTTGCAGCACTGATCTTTTTCTGCTGTACTAAGGTTTTTAAGAAAGGGTCTGGAGTTGGACGAAGTGATGAAAATCCTCTTCTTAGCCTGAGCTTAAGTGACTACTCTACTAGTACGTACTCCCTCAACTGTGTTCTTCTTGCAACCTACTTTTGTTTGATCCAGTTCTGATATTGTTTCAAAATCTCATCTTTCAGGTTCTTCTCATAAGTCTTTTGGTTTGGTAAATTCTATTAAAGAAGAGAAGGCATTTGATAATAAGTCAACCTATGATAAAAAAGATTCATCTTTGCATAGCTTCAGGTCTGATGCTCTCCACGCCACACCAGAAGAAACTGCATCCTTTGGAGCTGCTGCTGGTGCTGCCAAATTGTCTTCTGAATCAATTGGCAAAGCTAGCAATACTACTGGACTGTTACCTCCTCCTCCTGGAAGGGTGAATATCATGCCTCCTTTGAAGCCTCCTCCTGGAAGGGCAGTCCCCCTTCCTCCTGAACCACCTGCTTCTCTTAGGCCTCTTCCTCCTCTCATCAAGGCTGGTCCTCCTCCCCCTCCCCCTCCCCCTCCTTGTGCACCACCTCCTCCTGCAAGAGTTTCTGGTAGTGTGGGTCCTCGCCCTCCAGGGCTGCCTCCTCCAGGATCACTTCCTCCTGGACCACCACCTCCTCCACCACCCATGGCTCGTGGTGCCAAACCTGGTCCAGCTCCACCACCACCAGGACCACCTCCAAAGGGAGGTATGGCTCCCCGACCACCACCACCATTGCCTGGGGCTTCCAAGCTTCCTCGTCCGCCTGGATCAAAGCTTCCATCTAATGCAGCATCTGGTGAAGGAAATGGCGTGGAGGGTGATACCAGTACTCCTAAAGCCAAATTGAAGCCATTTTTCTGGGATAAAGTGATGGCCAATCCCGATCATTCAATGGTTTGGCATCAGCTTAAAGCAGGATCATTTCAGTACGTCAGAGATTCTCTTTTGATAGTTCTTGTTGGGTTATTCATGAATCGCTAAAAATCATGAGCTACTGAATCATTTTTACAGGTTCAACGAGGAGATGATTGAAACACTGTTTGGGTATGCACCTGCTGACAGAAAAACTGATCGTAAGAAAAATTCTTCTTCCCAAGATCCTTCAACCCAGTATATTCAAATCCTTGACACCAAAAAGGCACAAAATTTAGCAATTCTTCTGCGGGCACTGAATGTTACGATAGAAGAGGTCTCTGATGCACTTCATGAAGGTGATTTCTCCTGCTCCCTTTTCATTTTTTTACTCCTGCAAGATAAGTGTATTGGATTGGAACAAAAACATGTCTGCTAAAGGGAAGTGATTCTAAATGAATGGCATTCCTTGATGAATGTGGCCCCCATTTGAAGTTTTTATAATGGCAGTTGTTGATTTTTGACATCTTGTGCTGCATCTGGGAAAACAAATTTTATGTGTTGTTTATATCTTATATGGACAATCACCATTCCTTGATAGGTGTGGGTGTTACACTGTTATGTTGTTTTCAATACAACATCTCCATAGTTGTGGAATTTTTGCAGCAAGGAGTTGCTGTGGTTTTAAATTCTTGATGCTTCAACATAGTCTAACCTATCTTAGTTAAATATCAGGAAATGAGCTTCCTGTAGAGCTCCTTCAGACTTTGTTGAAGATGGCTCCTACAGCAGATGAAGAACTGAAGCTTAGGCTGTATGCCGGCGAACTTTCTCAACTAGGGACTGCTGAACGGTTCCTGAAAGCGTTGGTTGACATTCCATTTGCTTATAAACGTCTAGAAGCACTGCTTTTCATGTGCACTCTACAGGAAGACGTTACCTCTATTAAGGAGTCCTTTGAAACTTTAGAGGTAGATACTGGTTTTTTGTTGCATCACCCATCTGATTTTATTTCTCATGGTTGCTGCTCATTTTGTATCAGTAACTGATAGCAATTTTTTTTTACTTCAAAAAGGATAAGAAGATTCTTTGATTGTATGATAGGAAATATCTGTGCTTATAGTTCTGTGCTGAACAAAAACTACACCTATAATGTATAGTAATGATGCAGACGCCCTAGAATTTTTTTTTGGCTTTCATAATTTAGAGAAGGCATGCCATTTTTTGGTGACATTCTACACAGTTTTTAGATAGTGCATAAGCAATTTACTTAAAAATACTTGAATTTTTTTGTCAAGAACCAAAATATAGTATGCTTACAAGAAAAATTGATGGTCCTTTTAGTTAATTGCCCCTTGTTTGCCTCCCTTGCTATTTGTTGTGTAAATGCATGCATGCATACATCTTGGTTTTTAGAGTAAAAGGAAGTAGCCACTAATGATATGAACAAGGATGATTAAAGATGAGAAAGCAGATTGTCATAAAAGGAGCAGCCACTAGCAGAGACCACAAATTCTAATGATTCTGGATCTTAAGGCTGTGTGTTTGGAATTGCTTAAGCCTTGGATAGTGCTCATGCAAAGATTTGTATGTATTTCATGCATGTTTACACAAAAAAAACTCAAAAATCAAAGAACTTAACTTTTTGGAAGCATGAAGGTTTTTATGGTTCCTTGTGTTGGATGTCACATGATTCTCACTAATCTCTGCATCTCCGGTAATCTGACAGCTGTTTCTGTTTCATTTGATGGATTTTTGTGCTTGCTAATTTTGAAACAAAATGTTAATGCTATCTCCTTGTGGGGCAGGTCGCTTGCAAGGAGCTCAAAAACAGCCGATTGTTCCTCAAGCTTTTGGAAGCTGTTCTTAAAACTGGCAATCGCATGAATGATGGAACATTCCGTGGTGGTGCACAAGCATTCAAACTTGACACACTTTTGAAATTATCTGATGTGAAGGGAGCAGATGGTAAGACTACACTGTTGCACTTTGTTGTTCAGGAGATAATTCGTTACGAAGGTGTGAGAGCCGCCCGTGTAGCAAGGGAGAGCCGCACATTCTCCAATGTCAGTGTCACAACTGAAGATCTCCTTGAAGAAATTACCCCTGATACAGAATACGACTATCGCAGCCTTGGACTTCGGGTGGTTTCTCGTTTGAGCAGTGAACTAGAAAACATCAAGAGAGCAGCGGTTATAGATGCTGATAGCTTAACAGGAACTGTTGCCAAACTTGGGTATTCACTATTAAAAGCCCAAGATTTACTGAACAAGGACTTGAAGAGTTCAGAGGAGGAGAGTGAGTTCCATGAAATATTGAAAAGTTTTGTGAAGGATGCTGAGGTTGATGTCATGACTTTGCTGGCAGAAGAAAAGAGAATTATGGCTCTGGTGAAGAGCACTGGTGATTACTTCCATGGCAATGCAGGGAAGGATGAAGGCTTACGTCTGTTTGTGATAGTGCGGGACTTCTTGATAATTTTAGATAAGGTGTGCAAACAGGTGGCTGACGCACAAAAGATTGCAGAAAAAACTCTGAAAAAAGAGTCATCTACTGCATCATCTCACTCCACTCCGCGCCAACAACCTTCTCCTGACCTTCGTTCGCGGATATTTCCCGCTATTCAAGAGCGAAAAGTGGAAAATTCTAGTTCAGATGATGATAGTGATTGAGTTTCATCTGGAAGAGCTAATGCTATTCATCAGCTATTATATAGTCTCTCTGTTCTTCTTTTGGTATGTGTTTGCCCGGAGGTGTTCCTTTCCACATATAGTACAATTTTGCATGAAATACAAAATGGGCAGTGAAATCTTCTTGCTACTTTTGAGTAACTGTGTTCTAAGAGTAACTTTTTGGCCTTTGAATTTATCCAGGTCACTGTTATGATGAAAGTTACAAGAAGATAAACGCTCCTCGGATTCTTCCATAGGTGTGTCTTGAACATTTTTTTCTGAAAAGAAGGGATCAATGAAAAGTAAGCCAAGTCAAACTGTGCTTCACACTTCTCACTAAGGCTAAACTTCACTAAAGTTCTTTAGCAGAGCCAACATCATAATCACTTGGTGACCAGATTTCTCAATGGAGAAGAAAAGGATTCTCATTCAGTTAGATAACTTGTGCATTATTAGTTAGATACAAATGTATTCTTTATTGTATTTGAAATTCTTTTTATTTTTTTGTTTTTTTTGAAAGATTTTAAATTGGCATTAATTAGCAATGTAGATCTCAAATTAGAAGTTGATATACTGTCCTAGAAATGAGATATTTTTTTAAGTTCATGAAGAATGGAAGTATTCCTATAATTCATAATTTATTGTTTAGAAGTTTGATTTGATGCAACATTATGGAAGAATATGATATTTATAGCAGCAAAACTGCCAGAAAAACCAAAATCCAATCTATCTGTGTATCAAAATGTGGAGGATTTTTTGGTCCATCAGTGTTGATTCTTGTTGTTATGATAGGACTTCATGCCTCATGGTCTCATCCAGGCAGAGAATTCATGTTACATAAAAAGATATTAAATATACTGATTTGCATAAATTTTAATTAAAACTTACAAAAATATAATATTGAGAAAAAAAATCGATGAAGTGATTTTATATAAAAGAGTTACTTCACACATTGTGAAAATTAAATATATTGTTGAACTCAGTTTTAAATATATATATATATATATATATATATAATTAAATTTATAAAAATTATTTATTGATTAATTAAATTTATTAAAATTAAACGAATGTGGATGAATTTAATTAAATAGTATTTGAATAGTGTTAATTGATTTAGAACAGAAGCGGGTAGTAAATGTGAATTTTATATGTACAGGTTTAGAAAGGACGTATAAATAATTTAATTATCAAATAGATTTGAGTATAAATAGCATTAATTTCATGGGTACCTTACTCGTTATAATTCCTATTTAAACCACATCAGTTCCTTTCTAATGGTGTATGAACTAGGTTGAACAAGAGAATTACATGTACCTATAAAAAAAGTATCAGTATCTTTATACTGATAAAATAATAAGTATGAACTGATAACTGTAAAAAAAAATATTAGTATTTTTACACTGGTAAAACAATGAATATATTTAAAATATCAATCAATAATTTGTTTGGGATATAAAAATATAACTATGTACATCTTTCTCTAGAATTGTATTTTCATTAGAACTTACTAAAAACTCTATCGTAGCCGCTTATTATTTGTTGATAGGCTGAATTTAAATTTCAGAAATATATCAGTTTATAAATTCGAGCTGCTAAGCATGCAATTTTCTACACAAACCTTGTGTGTTGCAACTCTTATAAGAAAGAAAGAGGTTGCGAATTCTTATAAGTTTCCGTTGATTGAATCGTAAATATGGAAGAAAGAAACAAGAATGATCTGTTTGATATTTTGCCAGAAGAAACAAAATCATGGTTGATTTTTGTATATTTATGCTTGTTATGGTAACATAATTTCAACTGGAGAAGCCATATATTAGTCATAGCTGTTAGGAGCTGTTGATAGCCTGAATCCATGGTGGTGAACTTTAAGATGGGAGGAAATAAAGGTAGGATCTATGATGAGAGACTTCCAATACTTGCAAACAAACACTAAAGTTTTGATAGATAGTTCTCCAGGTAAAAATACAGACATTTTCTTCATTATTCTATTTTCTTTTTCTTCAACTTGCTGTAAGAATTGACATTGAGCTAATACTCAATAGCTGCAGTGTTATGTATGACAATCTCTTATGGTTCCACCACACAAAGTTAAAGATTCAAACTTTGACAACCTCTTATAATAGGAAGAGAATAAAATTAAATTTAAAACCCCTACTAGCTATATGGAAGACTACAACATAATTAACCAAGAAAGACCAGAGACAAAATTCACCATTAATACCAAGCAGCAATAAACTCATGATCTCATGATGAGATAAAGATCCCAATCCTAAAAATCCCAAAAAAATGTTGCAAGGAACAGGCTATAAAGAGAATAAAACATTGGAAACTAGAATTCAGTCAAACAACCATCAACTGCATACCAACCATATCCAGATGTACGATTGAAAACTTGAAAAAAAAAGGCCGTCATTGGATCACTCCATCTCAACATTTCACTTCCATCTTGAATCGGCTCATCTTCTTTCTTCTTGGATTCTGGACTTTACCATCTATACCTAATGATTGGGATACAAGGTCTGTCATGCTGAGTTGGGCTTTGCCAACCAGGTCCTTCCTAGAGTTTGTGATGTTTTCAAGGTGTGATAGCATTTCTTATTAATAATCTAAAGTTGGTCCTCTCTATGGAGGGTTTTGCATGAAAATTTGTTCAAGTATTAAAGTTGAGCTGACCTGCATGCAAAATGTTTGTAAATGGATGATGAACACCATCAGAGTGGGCATTGCTATTTGAGTTTATTGAAGGTAACTTCTTTCCTATCTATACTATATAAATCAATCATGTAAAAATTCAAACCGAATGTCTATAGTATTGAAAAGTAAATCAAATATAAGACAATTGCCAAAAAAAAAAGAAACAAAGATGGAAACTAAAAATATAAGTGAAGTCACCTCACGCAATAATATGCCTAGCTCGGCCATGAAAACTTCTTTTTATCTTTTTATCAAGGAAGATAACCATGAACAAATCTTCTCTCCTTGTCTTCAAAATCTAATCAAATAATGGCCAAAAGTCAACGATCTAGGGATAAGTTGTTTGTATGTATATTAGGAATTTTATTATTGAACAACCATAATTATACTATCAAAAAAGGGAATTTAAGAATCTATGTTTAAATAGGACTTTACATAATAAAATAATTTTAGAAAGTATCGATGTCTGTTCATATTTCCCCCCCTATCAGTGTAAAAAGAAAATTTAAAAAATATATATTATTGAAATCAATTATATTTTTATAGAAGTTAATTAAAACCTTTATAAATTGAATAGTTCTGACTTAAATTAGCAGTCCTCTCTTCCATATAACAGCTTCGTGGTTCTAATTTTAAAACAATACATACATAAAAGAGTATATATAGGCACTACCATACAATTATTTGGAAAAATATTTATTTGATTGCGATAGTAATTGTGTGTGCGTTCCAGTGCCTTGAGAGACATGCTCAATCATTGCAAAGTGAGCAAGTAAAAAAAAGAAGGGGGCCAAAGCAATTCCCTAAATTTGTCATTCATGAAAAATACCACTTTCCTATTAAAGCTTTGTCCAAACGAAGAATGCCTAATCTCAAAAATCATCCTAGAAAACACAAAAACCCACATCAGCCAACCATTAGAGAATGACAAAAACCCAATACTAACATCCCATTTCTGTCTGTCTGTCTGTCTTTGAAAGACAGAATGCTTTTAAATTCAACTATCATCTGCCGCAACAACCCATCCAACTCAACTTTACAAGCCAAACTTTCAATTGGGAAATTATCAACACTTCACCACCATATATACCCACTCACACACAAATCATTTAATACACAAATAGAAAACCATAAGAAATGAGATTCAAATCTTGCATCAATTGTCATTATGGAAAAAAAATCTTTCCACAAATTCTTCCTATTTAAGCAACTACAAGACAATCCATTATATTCACAATCACTAACTTTAAACCTAACTACTGCATCTACTTCACAAACACAAAGGACCCCAAAATCTAACATAAAAATCTACTAAAAACACAGGAGTGGAATCACATTTAAGATTTCTAAGAATAATTCTTTTTTAAACTCTTTCTTGTTGAATTTAACTGTCATCATCAGCAGAGGCCTTTGATCCTGAGGTACCAGTCTTCTTTGGCAAAAGAAGGTTGTGGATATTAGGCATCACACCTCCATTAGCAATAGTAACATCACCAAGAAGCTTGCTCAGTTCCTCGTCGTTCCTCACAGCAAGTTGAATGTGGCGTGGAACAATTCTCGTCTTCTTGTTGTCACGAGCTGCATTTCCAGCTAATTCAAGAACCTGAAAAAGCCATAATAAGAGAAATTTATCAAAACATATCCAAAACACATAAATTTCTCAGAGAAAATACTTATTACACAAAAGCTTAACTCTTTTTCAAATTGGAGAATTGGAAAGGAATAGTAATAGATTCAAAATCCAAAGGGACTTTCGGATTTGAAAAATTGAAAAGGCATACTTTGGCATACTAAAAGATTCAAAATCAATCCCAACTTAAGATTCTCATAGAGTAATTCCAAAATTTTTAAATCAAAGTTCATCAAAACTAAACCCTAACTTCTAAATCTTCAAAATTGACATTATTTTCGCAAACAACTCTTAATCCATTAATTCATAAAAATCTAAAATCTAATTTAACTTTTAAAGTCTAATAATTAAGAATCATCGGCATTAATACGCAAAAATAAAATGAAAACAAATTATAAAACCCTAGATAGAGATACAGATAAAATGATAATATATAGATAATTAATAGGAGATCGAGAAAGTTACATAACATACCTCGGCGGCAAGATACTCAAGAACGGCCGCAAGATAGACAGGGGCGCCGGCACCGACACGTTCAGCATACTTGCCGGCCTTCAAGAATCTGGCGATACGACCGACCGGAAACTGCAAACCAGCCTTACTACTCCTCGATGTGGCTTTCTTGGAGGCGCCAGATCCTAGGGTTTTGCCTCTACCCGCCATTCAAGCAATTTCTATAACAAAAGGGGGAAGAGAGAGAGAGAGAGAGAGAGAGAATCCGAGGAGAGCAAAAAAGCTTTCGTATTTAGAGAGAGAGAGAGAGACAGAGAGGCCGTTAATTCGATTTATGAAAGAAATGAGAGATTGTGGATTTATATAGGGAAGAGAGATTCGCAATTAGACCAATGAGACCGATGTACGCGGATCGAGAATAAAAGCCGTTAGATTAAAGTTAGAGAAACGGTGAGGATTCGATCGCCGCTTGGTTTTAGTTTGGATCGAGTTACCTGGAACTGGGAGTTTATTATGAGAGAAAGTCTTGGGATTAGCGAAATGACTGAAATAACCTTCTGTATTTTTTTTTAAATAACAATATTACAGAGTCTTTCACAAAACTATAGCGATACATTAATCTATGTAATCTTCACACTCTGACCACAAAGCTGATGATTTTCTGTATTTTAGTTATTGGAGTTTTTAGGAATTTTAAAATTTAACGTCGTTTTTTATTTTAAGAGTAGTGTGGGCTCAATTGAAAAACGCCACGTGTTGAGTATGTTACGGATCCAAATCCTGTAATAGGTAACATTTCACTTATCAAATTTTTTTTTTCCCCTAAATATATACTTTATTCTATTAAGAGCATAGATCCAAAACAACCATTTATATGGAGTATTTTTTATAATCACCATGTAATTTATCCATTGAATTATGTAAATATATGAAAGTATTATAATGACATTAGGAAAATTATTAAATGCACCAGGTATGTAAATTATTGTATGTTGCATTATTGTAGAATTGGAAAAAAAATTACTATCGAACCTTTATTAATTACTTCCTATGTCTCATATTATTTGTCGTTTAAGATTTTTTTACGCTAATTAAGAATTGAATTTATTACGTATATAAAAGACTAAACTATCTTTAATTAATAAAATTTCTCACTTATTGTTTATAAATTTCTAAAAAAAAATAATTACTACTATTAGAATTACACTGCTATCAATTACCCGTTTTTCAATATTTATATATTTTTTTTGCCAATGAATGATTATATTCATTGTTTACAGGAACAAATAGTATTGGAAAGAAAAAGAATACCAAAGATGCATTGAACAATTATTATATTATAGAAAAAGTTTAAATAAGAGTATATTTGAAAGAAGTTAATTAATTGTTTATAGATAATAAGAAAACATCAAGTATTATGCGACAAGAATTCATTTCCAAAACGTCAAATAATAAGGGATAAAAAGAGTAATTTAGATTGAAAGCGAGTAAAATTTATCAATTTTTTTTTATAAAATGAAAACACAAATGCATAATGTTTTTTTTTTTTAATTGCAGTACAACATACATGCCCTAATGATTATTTAAATTATTGCAGGACCAATATTTTGATTCAAACGAGATAATGATAAGCAGCTGAAGAATAAAGTTCTCTACACACTGCACATTTGATCTTGTAGCAAGTGCAAAGCTTGATGTTTTACTTCCATGTTTTTTTAGGCTTTTATTGGGATTCAAATTCACAATCTTATGAAGTATAATCTTGCAGATGACTCGATACTACAGAAGCGTTAAACAATAACTCGTTGTTATATATGTTATTTTACCTTTAGATTACCTATCCTTGTTATTATCGTGATCAACCCCAATGGGGGTGATTCTTATTATAAGAAAATCGTAGGCTTTATATTTATCCTCCAAAATTTTAATACAAGGAATATTAAAATGCCAACTCTTCCTTCCATTACTAGTGTCAAATACCATGTGTACACTTAGATATAGTATAGTGATAGGTGCATATGCTACCTAAGTAATAAATTCATATTTGAATCTCTTTTTTAATAGGACTGAACACGGTTTGAAGGAATATGAAAATTGAAAAATCTGCGGATCCGAAACAAATTTCGAAAATTTCTAAAATTAGATATTCGGAATCAAACCATAATATAATAATCTCTGTATCGAACCACCCCATTTTTCAGAACGGTTTGGTACGGAAATTCGAATTTAATGAGATGATTCGATACAGAACGAGATAACGGATATTCAGATATTTTCTATTTTTAAATAGTTAAAAATATATATATATATATTTTTTTCAGTTTAAACCAATTGTATTGAAATTAAATTATAATTTATACAATAAAAACAAAAATCATTGAAATTATATTATACTTATTTTCAACAACTACATAGTGCATAATTAAAAAAATTTGTTTCCAATCCACTAAGCTAAAATAAAAATTACATATTAAATAAATATTTGTCTTTAATAATTTTATTAAAGTAAAATTGTTTATATTTGGATTTTTAAGTTTGGGCTCAATGAGTTTGACTAAAACTTATATATATATATATATATATATATTGTTAGAACGAATAAGAATAGAGAAATAATTGAATAAATGTATATATTTGTTGTGTATTTTACAATAGAATTACAAGGTATTTATAGAAGAAAGCTACACTAATCATGGCATGATTGAAGGATTGGGTTGGTGTAATCT
>CATKHJ010958896.1:0-11533 GCA_949750685.1 Vernicia montana
TATATATATATATATATATATATATATATATATATATATATATATATATATATATATATATATATAATTCAATGGAAATCAAGAAAAATACATATATGCCGAAGACAAACAAGCATTAAGGGTACAATCCGTTCTGATAGAAACAAACGATCAGTAGGAGAACTCGGGTATAACATAACCATATTCTTGTGAGTCTCGATATCATATCATAATAGTAGGAGATTGAATGGCCACGACTGCACCTCAAATCCCATAAGTTTCTATAATAGTAGGAGCATCTAATAGGTGGGACTTCACTACAAACCCCAAAAGTCTTCAAACAATAACAGTAGGAGTATTTAGTTCAATTTGACGTTGTTTATAGACTTTGTTAGTCGAATCACTGGTGCACAAAGTCTAATGGACTTTTCCCTCCATTAGTCAAGGTATTTTGTCACTGCACAATCAAGGCTAAGCATTGGCTTGGTAGGATTTTCACTTCAAATATTAGGTTAGCCCAAATGACCTCGTCATTTACAAATATATTGGCTTCGGCCCAAGGGGCCTCATCATATCAAAATCAATATTATTTATAATAAGGTTTACAATAGTAAGTTACCGACAGATGGTAACAATAACACTAATGAAAATAATTTATCATTTATTTAGAACAACAAAGGAATGGAATTCAACGAAGCAACACAGGCTGATTTTCGATACATTCATATATTTCATAACTTATCTCACTAGCCATAGTTTTTCCAATAAAGTCAAAAATCACCATCATCATATATACTATGGCCTCTTAATAACTCCATGATCATCATTAAGTTTGGCATTTACCATCCTTAGGCTCACTGGATCCACAGATCTACTATCTAGATCTACTTGGAGCTCTTCTAAAAAAATCAAAATAACAGTCCACCACTTAGGTTTCAGGTTTAATATGAAGATTGGCTAACTTCTTTAGAAGAAAAGGATCAATGAAAGAGATCAAATTTAGGTCTGAAATCTAACTAGGACTTGGAGATTTGAAAAGAATGCAAAACTTTAAGTTTAGAAAGAGAAAAATAATGTAACCATTTATAATGGTCTTTAGAAAAGTCTATGGGTCTTATATAAAAAGAAAATAAATAATTAAAAATATACTTAATGACATATAGCTGGTCTTAGGAAAATAAACTTTCATTGGGAATGTAACTTTTATTTTTGGCCATTCAATTTTTGAAAAACCGTCAGTGGTAAATGACTTTCAACCCTATCCACACAAACTTTGACACAACTTACAATATCTAAACCCATTATCACAGACTTAAACTTAAACTGTGTACTACACAATACTAAAACAGATACAAGTCTAACAACTCTCCTCACACCTATACAGGCATCCGAAGCCCTATCATCAAATCCTCAGCTCATCCTCGATCTTACCATGCTGAGTTCTTATGTTCATTTATTGGTACATACTCCATCCACTCGCTTTGCTTATACTGAGCTCGTCTACTCACTTTGTCTTGTCATCAAAGCCTCTTATTACTCGTCTTTATCCTTGTCAACATCAAGCATGTTCACCTATCGAGGCTTCTCCTCGTCTGTAAAGTTCATCCTTGTAACCAATCCTCGTCTTATCATCGAAACTTCTCCTTCGCCTCGCAGTCTTTCTCCTCGAAATCCTTTACTTCTCAACACTTCGCCTCATCACCAAGACTCATCCTCATCACCAAAGTTCCACTTCGTCACTAACTTGTCCTCGGTATTAGATACTTGCTTTAACAAAGAATCTTTGTTCTTACTTCCTTTTTCTCCTTAACTGATATAGAATTCCAACAAAAACTCTCTAACCATCTCTTCATCCTCGTTTTCGACAATATCAATCTTTTTCCCTTAAATTTGGAGTATTACATAAGGTGTCTTTCAAATTAAAAATTGTGAAAAAATCATCTTGAAATTTAACTTTATTCTTATATTTCAAAAATTAAAAACCGGAAAATTATTAGATAATTTAGTATTATTGTCCTCTCTCATAATAACTTGTTTTTATAATATGATATTTACAATCATTAAAAAAAAAAACTAATTTATTATACATATATCTATTAAGAAATATTTTTTTCTTTTGTATAAGAGAAAAAAAAAAAGAGATAAATATCAAATAGAGAAAATATATTATACATTTAAAAAATAATTAATAATTAAATTAGTAACTTAATAATTTAATATTAACCTCATAATAGAAAAAATAAATTTTAAAATGTTTATGTCACGACTCGTCTTTGAGCCATGACTATCCTAGGGCATAGGGAGACATAAGGTCACCTAAACCCGTAGAACCCTTATAATATTTGTTGACTTTCATTAATTACCAAGTTATCATTACCCCATAATCGAAATCATAATTACCATTCCTTAATATCCAATAACACATTAAACATTTATGAAATATTCAATTGTCTACTTAACACCATTTACATGCTTTTACTTTTGAATTTCATTTTCCATCAATTTTAGCACAGTTTACTATAATATTTTAAATGCTTAGACTGTAACATTATTATATCATATCACATATCATGCAGGCGAAATTCTATTTACTACATTGTTACAGACTTTAAAATTCATGGAGCTCTACAGAAAACTTCCGATTGATACATATCCATA
Organism: Vernicia montana; assembly: GCA_949750685.1. Classification (NCBI taxonomy): domain Eukaryota; kingdom Viridiplantae; phylum Streptophyta; class Magnoliopsida; order Malpighiales; family Euphorbiaceae; genus Vernicia; species Vernicia montana. The sequence goes on from CATKHJ010958896.1 coordinate 2,638, forward strand.
CCATATCTTCAAAATAGCAGTGCAATTCTCAAGCGAAACTATAGAACTTGGAATTTACCTTGCTGACCTATCAACTGGTCCTGAAAATAAACAACAACTATTGAATGAGACAAAACTCAGTGAGTACAGAATAATATAATACAGAATGAACAAATATTGTAATAATGGTTCCTTTTAACAATAAAGCGATGTTAATCAAAATTGTTCTTATGAAACAATTTTCATATTTATAACTGGTATTATAACTTTTAGCAGAATCAATTCATTTCCTTGGAAACGGTGTGTTTCCCCCATAATCACTTGAGTGGCAGCCTACGCCTTGCTCACTTCCATATACCTAATCACACGTACAATTGATCAGGTCATACGTACTGGAAACATTAAACCTTTCCCAGCTAAGGTTTGAATAATCTTACCCTATCCGTAGGTTCCATTACCATTTTGCACAAGGTCCGATGTATTGCCCCACACCAGAGGGGTATTCTGCTTATCATGTAATCATTATAATAATTTATCTTTTCTAATGATTCAATGGATAACATATCAATAACAATTGAATTCCAATAATTTTACCCTTTACTATCCATGAAATCATTCAATAGATAATACATCAATAACAATTAAATTCCCATAATTTTACCTTTTCTATCCATGAAATGATTCAATGGATAATACATCAATAACAATTAAATTTCCATCATTGGTCACATTAAAAGACCAAAATAATATAGGCTCATTTGACCAAATACAATAAAGAATAATTTCTCAATTTAGCTCAATAATCAATAAACAAATAATGTTTGCCAAAGAGTTGCAATGCATTTCAAACAAGAATTGATTGAGCATAAAAGCTCATATTCAAGGCACAAAGCATATAATATTATTAAGTACTCACCTCGAAACTCTTTAACTCCTAATTAGTATTTAACGTGACTAAAAGCGAGACTCTTCGGTATTTCGAATAATACCCTTTCCTTTTGATTCTACAATCACATTATACAAATTGTATATTAACTTCTATTATTCAAATCAAGGAATTTAATTCCTTTCCCTTTTTAATTTCATAATTAAATTCCATATTCTACACATGAATAAAAACAAATATATTTTCTATTAATCCATGATATCAATTTACACCTTAAAAATCAAAATTCCTAAATAGACCAAATCCATTAATTTGGAAAAAATCATTTTCATTCAACCAAATTCCAAATTGTTCTTACAATCATTAATTTATATCATATTCAAACTCAATTAACCAATCAATTTCAATAATTCAAGCTAAATCTCAAAATCCCCAATTTACTCCATAAGCTCTAGAATTTGGGAAAAACTACCAATTTCATAATCAAACTTTAAATTGAATATAGATTCATCAAATTAACATTCAAACAACCCATAATCATCATTCAATTGAAATTAAATCACTTCAATTCTTACAAACTTAAATTTTTTCATAATAGAGTGATTTGAGGAAAATCCAAAATTTCAGATCCAAATCTTAAATTGATTTTTGAATAATGAAATTAACATGATATTAATCCTATAGCATCAATCAAACATCAAAAATATTCATCAAATCACACACTTCTCTTATAACATCAATTATGCTTCCAAAATTTCAAATTTAGTATAAAATCACCATAATTCAATTTGACACTTTCAATCCACTTTTTCATACCCCAAATGATCTTAGATATCATTAAAATTAATTTAGAACACTTCCTCCCCACAAATCCCATATAGGCCGAACCATATAGGGCTTTTCTTTCAAAATGAGTTTCATGTCTTTCATGCTTGCTTCACTTGTTAAACTTTCAAATCCTAAACTTTAATTTGCATAATCCATTAAAAGACATGTAAAATATATCCCCCTTGATTTCCCTTAACTTCACCAAACCATAGAAATGAAAAGAAAAAGAAATAACTACAATCAAACACTAAATCCATACTAATAATAATGAAAGGAATCATTAAGCACTAATTCTTACTTTAGGAAATTTTAGTTTGCTAACTTTGAAAATAAGAACAAATTGAAAGGTTTGGTGTTTGCTAGAGTTTTAGTTTTCTTTCTTTTCCTTGAGTGGGCACGGCACAAAAGTGATGAGAAGGAACAAAATTTTTGTTTAAATCTCTTTTACATGAATGGTAGAGATTTTAAACCTATTAATCAAATGGCTATGATTTAATCCAAATGAATGGTCAAGATGTAATCAAGGTAAATGGTCATGATCTTCCTTAGGTGTATGGTGACTATGCATATGTGATAATGGTATGAATAAGATAAAAATGAACTTGGTCTTCATTGTAGAGAAAAGAAGAGCTCAATTGGTTCAAGTAATTGACTTAGTCAACTTTGGTGTTTTGGAAGACAATACTTAGCGATTTTCAACTTTTCCACCATCTAATTTCTAATTAATATTTCTTAACCTTAATAAAAATTTAAATTCTATAAATTTGGGCACTAGTGGGCCGGCCATAACTTGGATTGGACTTTGAAATCCCAAAAGCCCATTTACAAGCCCACCCGAGCCATTTTCCAATCGTAAAATTTTTCGTAACTTTCTTTCATTCCTTTCATTTAACATTTTTATTCTCACCTTTCCATATCATCATATACCCTTTAAACATTTATACCTTACTCTATTCAATTTAATTAAGCACACAAAAATACATACACATAATGAAATACCCAACAATGCATTTAACATACATTATATACAAAGATCTTATTTCATTCCCATTATCATTACTATAATGTACGATCTATATAATTTATATTCTATATCATTTTCATAACTCTAATGGGCTACTGAAACCTTGGGTATTACATTTTATTACTTGGTTCTCTCCTCTATCCTTTAACTTAAAATAGAAAAGAATAAAAGAAACCCTAGCCTTCTTTTTTCTTTTTTTATCTGATTCTCTTTTAAGTTTTCTTCTTTGAGTCACCGTCAATCTTCTCTTTTAACCGGCGGTGATTTCTTTTTTTATTTATTTAAATTATGTATTAAATAAATACAAATCTCTCTAGATATGTTAATATGTATCTTTTATGACATGAAATTATTATTAGTAGTATTGTTTTTAGTTCTATTGGGGTTTTTTTTATTCATTTGATGGGATTTACTAATTCTTTTTTCATAGAAGTAATTTGTTCTTCTTTCATAAAAGTAATTTATTCTTCTTTTATAGAAGAATTTTGTTCTCTTGGACTATTTATGGTCTTCAAATTGGTTTTGGATTTGTTATTAATATTCAAACAATCGGATTTATTCAAAGATATGAAGGTCGATTTGTGGCTTAATAGCCACTAAGCAGAGTATGTTACCCGTTCAAATACTCTATTAATACAATTGAAGAATATTGAAAGAAATTCATGTCATATTATTTTAGTATTTTTTAATGTAAGTTTTTATATTTTTATTTTTAGATTAATATGTATTATTTTTAATATATGAATGAAGATTCATGATATTTTCTTTTTTTTTTAAATGTATTTTAAATGAGAAACCAATAGTGCGTTGTTGTCTCCGTTCAACATAATTTTTTTGTTCCGCCACTATTCTCACCAACCACTTTGAGAATGTCTTTTTAAAAAGTAAAGTTTCTGCAAAAAATTAAGTGCAGTGCTAAAATTGACAAGAACATCAATTTTCTCCTTTTTAAGGAATTTTTTTTATGTGATTTGGCAAAAAAAAAAAAAAAAAAAAAAAGGATTTTTTATGTGTACAAATTGTAAACTTTATTTTCCTTAATTTAAGAAATTGTCTCTTATTATGATAAAATAAAAAATCTTCATCATATAAAATAATAATAATTTAACAATTGAATTTTCAATTTAATTATTTATTAGACAAATTATTACGATTTACATAATATATTTTTAATCAAATTATGAAGTACTAACATTTTAATTTTAGAAATATATATGTGTTGTATCGTGTTGAATATTTATCCAACATGATATAAACTATATGTATTATATAGTAGTAATTTCTTAGAAAATAAATGTGTCAATGTATATATATATATATATATATATTTTCAGTCGGTCAAGAATATACTCGAGTTAATTTACGCAATAATCGATACTAAATCCCCTCTCTATTCCCTAGAAGTTCAACAAAGTACTCCCACAATCAATGTATACATTCAGTAATTATCTCATATATAATGATCCAAAAAATCAGACACCGATTAATAAAAAAAAAATAGCAAACTATTTTGCTAATTGGGTTAATTCTCGGGATTATATCAACATATTTATATAGTATGTTTTAGATATTTATATAGTATCGAAAACATTTTTTTTTTTGTCCATATATTATAGTATTTAAAATTTTTAATTTTTTAAAAGAGAATTAAAAATTAAGTCAATTGAGTAGTTTTTTTTTGCCCGAAAGTCAATTGAGTAGGTGAAACACTAAATCACAGGAGATTGACAGAGTGTCTGTGTTTGATTTAATCTAATGGAAATCAAATCAGTTGTTGGAGGACGGCCCAATAAATGTGATGGCTGATCCAACAATATCATTTCTTAATTATTAATCTGATTATTATTATTATCATGAGGTTACTTAGAGCTTTAGAAAACAATTATGTTCTTTTATATAATAGTGAATCTATCATAATTTGGATTTAACTAATTCAATAAAATAATAATAATAATTTGTATGTAATGTTGAGTTTTCGTGTTATCCACTCGTTCTCCTGACCAATATCAGTCCCACTCGAGCATAATTTTTATTTCTCCTTTCCAAACACAGGAGATGAGAAAGATTTGAACTTAGTACATTCGCGAGCTAGACCCTTGAATTTGAGGACCAAATTAAGAGTAAATTAATTGTGGGCTCGTGTAAATATTTTAATATATGTTCATTATTATTATTATAATTTTTGTCAAATTTAAACATTAGTTTTAATAATTTAATATATATGTATTGTTCTTTTGTTGAATTGTAATAAATATTAATTTATATAAATTGGATCTAAAAATGATAAAGTGACTCCACATAAATTTATATTATGATAAAATAATTTCAAATAAATTTAAATTTTAAAAAAATTACTTGATACATGGTAAAAAAATTTCAAAATATTGGACTTAGTTTTTATTACATATATATAGATTTTAGAAAGTTATACTTTATATTTTATATTATATTTCAATGTGATAATTTACGTATTGTTACGTTTAGTTTACGTGTCAATCGAGATTAATTCTTATTTCTGAATGAGTTTAATTTTCACGCCCGGTTTATATAGTTAAAAATTATTTCTTGAATGCTAACTTTAAAAAGACAAAAACTATAAGATATAAATTATTGTCAACCAAACTAAACCCTTACAAACTAAATTAATGTGGTGTTTGATAAAACTGAAAATTAAGTGCTGAATAGAATAAGTGATATAATTTTTAAATAGTAAAAATATTTAAAAATTTAATCACTTATTGTATTTAGTATAAATTTTATGTTAAAAATTTTGAATTATTATTTTAAGTGATTTTTAATTTATTTTAAACTTTTAAGATGTAATTATCAAATAAACTTAAAATAATTAAGTATTGAAAATTTTAATTTTAAATGCTGAATGATATTATCAAATGTTGCGAAAATTGACACCGGATTAGAGCAAGACTGTAGCTAATAATTTGAGAAAATAATAAAGATGATTTGAACACAGATTTTACGTAGAAAACCCTCCAAACAAATTAGAGTAAAAACCACGGATAAGAATAAAAGAATTTCACTTTGAGAAAATAATAGGAGTTATAACAACACAATCTCTTTCTATTTTATAAGGAGAAAATAAATTAATTTCTCTCTTTTAAAATATGAGAAACTCACTCAAATATTTTTATCTCTCAAACTCTCTATTTTCTCTCTCAAATTGGGATGATTTTAAGCTTGAAACTCTAGCTTTTATATAGGCAAATAACTAACAACTCCAACCAAAATTTCCTTAATTTTGGTCACCCACCTTACTTAATTTTGACAAATTAATGGTGAGTGGTTAAGTTAACTTTGACAAACCAAATTTCTTCATTTAACCACCTACTTGTGAGCTAATTTTGACAATAATTTGATGGTTAGTTGAGCTAATTTTGACAATTTTCCACTTGAAGATTTGATTGAGGATCAATCAATCTTCACACCATTCTTTTTACCTTGCCATCCCTGTTGCTTATGTCTCCATCAAGCCACTAGAGGATCGACACCAAACAAACTTGTCAATATTGACCACCTTTGTCATAAAATCTGTTAGATTGTCTTTGGTATGAACTTTCTGCATATCTACAGTTCATTCTTCCACTTTCTCACGAACGAAGTGGTACTGAAGTCGAATGTGTTTCGTCTTTAAATGAAAAGTTAGATTCCTTGCCAGATGCAAGGCACTCTGACTGTTACAAAGCAGAGAAATCTTTTCCTGTTTGTGCCCGAGTTCTTCCATTATCATTTTCAACCAGATTGCTTCTTTACTAGCTTGTGTAGCTGCTACATATTTTGCTTCTGTTGTTGACGTAGCCACAACTGACTGCAGTTTTGAAACCCAACTTACTGCTCCGCCAGCAAGAACAAACACATATCCAATAGTGGATTTGCTTTTGTCCAAATCACCTGCATAATCTGAGTCAACATATCATCTGACAGTAAAGTTTGATCCTCCATAACATAATGCAACATCTATGGTCCCCTTAATATATCTCAGGACCCTTTTCACTGCATTCCAATGCTCTCTACCAGGATTCGCCATGTACCGACTAATCACTCCCACTGCATGTGCAATATCTGGTCTTGTACAAATCATAGTGAACATTAAACTCCCCACTGCTGATGCATACGGTACTCGAGACATCTCCATCCTCTCTACTTCACTGCTAGGACTCATACTTGAGGATTATTTGAAATTAACAGGAAGTGGGGTTGATATTGGCTTACAATCTTGCATATTGAAGCGTCGCAAGGTCTTTCTCAAATAATTCTTTTGACAAAGCCAGATCTTCCTATTATTTATGTCTCAGTAAATTTGCATCCCTAGAATCTTGTTTGCTGGTCCCAAGTCCTTCATTTCAAACTCCCTAGCCAACTGAGCCTTCAGTTCTTTGATATGATATTTGTTGGGGCTTGTTACCAATATGTCATCAACATACAATAGCAAAATGATGAAATCATTATCACCAAACCTCTTGAAATAGGCACAAGGGTCTGCATTTAATCTGTTGTATCCAAGGCTCATGATGAAGGAATCAAATCTTTTATACCAACACCTCGGCGCCTGTTTGAGACCGTATAGAGATTTGTTCAACCTGCAAACCAAGTTCTCTTTTCCATGTTCTTCAAATCTGTCTAGTTGGAGCATATAAATTTCTTCTTCAAGATCTCCATGAAGAAAAGCAATCTTCACATTTAACTGCTCAAGATGTAGGTCAAATGTAGCACACATTGCCAAGACTACTCTGACTGTTGTAAGTCGAACCACCGGGAAAAATATCTCATTGAAGTCAATGTCTTCTTTATGAGCATATCCTTTTACCACCAGTCTAGCACGATATCATTCCACTTGATTATCGCTGTTACGTTTGATTTTATATACCCATTTGTTTCCAATAGGCTTTATTCCCTGTAGTAACGGCACAAGTTCCCAAGTTTTGTTCTTATGAAGAGCTTCCATTTCCTCTTACATTGCTGCCATCCACTAAGATGCATCTGAATTGTTCATTGCTTCTTGGAGAGTTGATGGCTCCCCATCCTCAGTTAGAAGACAGAATGCAACATTACTCTCCATAACATACTTCGAGTGCCAATCTGGTCATTTTCTCAAATGATCTGACCGTCGAATTTCTAGCTCTTCGGGTACAATTGGTTTCTGTTCCTCATGCTCCAGTGCTGCTTCAGAAGAATCCTTTTGTTCAGACTCTTTTTTCACCTGTACCACTATAGTCTCTGACTTTTTTTTCATAGTGCTATCATCACCTTCTTCTTTATGTTGTTTATCTTCTGTGAAGATAATATCCCTGCTGATAATAACCTTGCGGGCAGTGGGATCCCACAGGCGATAACCCTTTACTCCGTCAGCATACCCCAAGAACAGGCATTTCCTGGATTTTGGATCCAGCTTTGTAGATTCTTGGGCATTATACATCACGTATACTAGACTTCTTAATATATGGAGATTTGAGTAATCCACTGGCTTCCCAGTCCACATCTCCATCAGTGTCTTCAACTCAATTGCAGTTGATGGGGCCCGATTTATCACATAATAGGCGGTATTGACTGCTTCTGCCCAAAATTATTTTTTCAAGCCTACAGCTTCCAACATTGCTCTTGTTCTTTCTAACAAGGTTTTGTTCATCCGCTCTGCCACTCCATTCTGCTGAGGAGTGTATGTTGTAGTGAACTGCCTTTTAATGCCTTCATGATCACAAAACTCTGCAAACTCCTTGCTGGTATATTCTCCTCCATTATCTGACCTAAGACACTTGATCTTCTTCCCAGATTCAAGTTCCATCTGCGCTTTGTACATTTTGAAGACTGGAAATACATATGTCTTACTCTTGATAGGATACACCCAATATCTCCTGGAATAGTCATCTATGAATGGTACAAAGTACTTTGCTCCTCCCAGGGATAGAACTGGTGCTTGCCATGCATCATAGAGAATCAGCTCTAGAATTTCTTTACTTCTAGAACTTGATGTATTAAACTTCAACTTGTACTGCTTACTTGTCACGCAATGCTCATAAAAAGGTAAGGACACTTTAGTGAGTCCTGGAAGTAGATTTTGCTCCGCAAGAATTTTCATTCCTTGCTCAGACATATACCCTAGTTTTTGATGTCACGTTGTTGCAGATCTTTCACTTGAACTACTTGAAGCAACTGATGCCTCTCCT
>CATKHJ010959192.1:0-11594 GCA_949750685.1 Vernicia montana
CACTATTCATAAATCATGGCAAAGGCTAATTGTCTTTTGATCACTATGGCATATTATCCATATGCATATTAGTCACATATACCTATTCATATACACATATACTCATTCCTCATGGAATTACATTCAATTCACATTTCATATCATCATAAAAAATCAATTTAATCCATACTCATGCAATCAATATGTTTATAAGGCTAGGGTATTACATTCTATGATAAATCTTATTATTCTAATTGGCATTTGCTAGCTTATTGATTAGATATTGTTTTCATGTTAAATGAGTAGAGATACCTTAATATGGATTGATCACTCATAGAGATTGAGGGTTACTTGGGACACTAGAGATAGGCCTATAAGATCCTTTAGTAGTTTGTTCCTTGTTCTTAATGCATGAACTATTTGATTGTGTTTGAGAAGAGATTCCTTGTGATTTACCTTGGGATTAGGGATTAAATCGCTCGAGAGAGGTTTTAATCTAAATTAGTGGAACGCCAATTCAATGCATTATTTGGTTAACTGATTCCATTATTCATGACATTTATGAGAGGCTAGGGGGATTCATATCTAGATAGCTTTACTCTTGTTTTTATCTATCAATCTTCTCATGTTTTAGTTTAGTTTTAGTTTTAATTATCCTTGATTGATTATTCACTAGACAATAATTGAAGTTTAGTACTTATAAACATTCCTCATGAGAAACGATACTCACTCATCACTTTATTACTTGATAACAACTTGTGCACTTGTAGTTTGTTAGTGTGCTTTTTGGCATATCAATGATCTTGGAACAAAGTGGCCTATAGGTTGTGAAATGATTATTTGGTGGATTCCTAAGGCTATCCTAGGAAAGTCTGACAAATTTGTGATATTTTTGAGTGATGACCATGATGGGTAATCAAGACCCTAAGCAGAAAGGTGTTTATGCAAACTAGATACCTTGAACCCATGATTGGTTATCTAAAAAGGTGATTTTAGGAAAATGGGAAAATGGACTAGCTTGACGTCTAGGTGAGTGTTTAGACACTTCTAGGTGAAGGACATCATTGATAAAGAATATAGGAAAAGGAATTAGCTTGATGTCTAGATGAGTATTTAGACATTTCTAGGTGACAGGTGTGGGTGATTTCAAGATAAAAGAGGATGGAAAAGAGAGCCTCAACCTATGACGAGTCGTCTCGAGAGGTTTTGAAAAGATTTTTGTAAGAGGAGAGCCTCGACCTATAGCAAGTTGGCTCGAGAGATTTTGAAAAAATTTTGGTATGAGGAGAGCCTCGAACTATGGCAAGTTGGGTCGAGAAGTTTTTGAAAAGAGGAGAGCCTCGACCTTTAGCGAGTTAGCTTGAGAGGTTTTGAAAAGATTTTAGTATGAGGAGAGCCTTGACCTATGACGAGTCAGCTCTAGAAGTTTTTGAAAAGAGGAGAGCCTCGACCTATGGCTAGTCGGCTCGAGAGGTGAGACTTAATCAATCAAATGGAGGACCTTTTTGACTTTGATAAATCGGGTGGAGGACCCTTTGACTTGGTTGATCTTGTAGAGGACCCTTGGTGAAGAGATTTGTTTAATTATATTTTAAGGGGATTGACCTATTTGTTTGGCGATCTAGGTCTTAGGTTAGGGCTTGGCATGACAATGGGATAGTTGGATTGGTTTGTAATGGATTTAGCGGGCATGTGGCTTATTTCAGGTTCAAAGGAGAACTTTTTTTTTAGGCATCCCAAGACTTTAGAGGAAGGATTGGTTTTGGTAATGGGGTGTCGATGGTTTACTCCGAGTTTGATTTTGGGAGCTTGCGGCTATGAGGGGATTTATAGGCTACCATAGATGACAGGGATTTATGGTTCACTCCATGTGGCGTAATGGTTCTTTTGAGATGAGGTGGAAGTACTTTTGGTTTTACTCCTAACCAATCTTGGTTGCTAGGGCAGTTAATCGGATAGTTTAGGCTTTGAACTTCTTTCAATGGTTTGGTTTTTGCTTTGTCAAGGGTCTTAGGCTTCAAAGAAGTGTGGTTGACCCTTTTAAGATTGTTTTGGTTTTGCTAAAGGAACTTAGGCTTCAAAGATTGGACTTCCTTTGAAAAGTGAGAAGGATATGCTTTGATTTTGGTTTATGGGCTAGACCTTTCGAGAGGTTTGGATTCATCAAGGAGCTGGGGCTTTGGAAATGAGAGATAGGCTTTCCATAAATGGCTTGGGATTTGAAGTTGGGACTTTTGGAAGGTACCAATAGTCTTGATTTTGCTGATAAATTTAGGGTTCAAAGGTGGATTGCAGGCTTCTCACAAATGGCTTGGGCGATGTGGATTTTGCGAGAGGTTTGATCAGTTTTGGTTCTACCAAGGAGCTTGAGCTTTGTGATTTTGTTACTATGATTTATGGAAAGGAAAGAATGCATTATTTGGTGTAGGAAGACTCTTGGGGATGGTACTTTTTGGGTAAAGTTGGATTGGCATAGTGGTCAGGGTAGACTTTGGGAATGAGGGAGAGCCATCTGGTTTTGGTCTTTTGGTGACTTGAGTACTTTGAAAAAAAGACACAACTTAGAAATCATACCCCTGATAAGGGATGATGGACTAACCGAAGGTGACTTTAAAAAATGTGAATAACTTTGATGGTTGTTCCCTTAATGAGAGGTAAGGGCAACTTTAATTGGGACGATTTGACTTTGAACACTTTCTTCATATTTTATGATTTTTCAATGAAAGAAAGGATTGACACAAAGGAAGATGACCCTGGGAAGGGTAGAGTTGTTTGACTGCTTTAGGAAGAAAATGAATAATTAACGAAGGAGAATGAGTTATTTAGACCAACTTGACAAACTCGAACTTTTGACACACTTAAACGATATAGGACACATTACTCATTTTTTTCATTTTGAATATGACGGATGGATTTCGACATGACTGTTGATAGAATCCAATTTGAATGACACATCTTTTTTTAGCTCTAATTTCTGCTTGAGTTGCCCTTTCAGGTTTTCAACTCGACGAGCTTGCTTTAATTTCTGCCTAAGCCATCCTTTTGGGTTTTCAGCTTAATGAGCCATTTTCTTCCTTTTTCTTAGGCAAAGGAACCAATTGGGGATGCAATTGAGGTAATATTTTTGGCATAGAGGACATGAGAACGGTGATGCCTTACAAGACAAAAGATATTTTTACTATGATTTGGATTGCATGCGGGTTGGGCTACCTATGTATCCCTTATATTGCTTCTATTCTTTTTCTTTCTTAGGGAGAATCAGGTCCATGTAGTTTTTGTTAATTCTGGCTAATTGGATTTCCAACTCATTTAGTAGGATTCTCCTTGTTGGAGTATGGATAAAAGTCTGATATTTGTGAAAAATAGGAATGACAATCTTGTTAGTGCGAGGCCTCGCTCGAGAACCGGTCCGATCCGCTGAAAGGGAATCGAAATGCTCATTTGGATTTGTAGTCACGTTGGAACCCTTAGGTTCAGATTAGTTGATTTTGAAAAGTGAAAATGATTCGCCACCTTAATTTTATTTTTTATTTGGGAAAATTTAAGGGAAAACCTAATTAAATGACTCCAATTATATCCCAATGAAAAAGTGCACTAGTCCTCAATTACCAAAGAAAATTCGGGGACTAGATTTTTAGTTTATTTAAAAAAAAAACTAGTTTGGAAAGTTTAGTACATAATGAATTAAAAATTGGTTCCCTAAACAGTTTATAATGCATGAATAATTATATAATGCATGAATCATTCAATAATAAAATAAAGTAAAGAAAGTATTAAAAGGCAAAATAAAGAAAGTAGAAAAATAATTAAATTTACAATTTGAATCAAATTAGGTGATACTTCTTCTAGCCCTTATGGGATTCTAGGGAAGTCACACATTCCTCAAACTAAATCCTAATAAAAGTAACAAAATAGAGAAACAATAGAAAACACAAAACCTAAACTATGTGAAGAAGGTGAAAGAGGAGGAAAGTTTATTTTAATTGGATTTGATGCTTTAAACAAGCATGCCTACGTATCCCTTTGAATGAAAATCAAAATCCACATAGTTCGCCCTTCTTACAAAGGGGGTTCTGTTTAGTTTGAGCCTTTTATCATGTTTCAGATTGATTGATAAAAAGATGGGTTGATTAATTGATTTAACAAGTGAAATTTATTTACCAAGTTTGTTAATTATATCAGGTTCTAATTAACAAACAAATAGATCAATTCAAGTTGATTATAAAGTTAATTAAGTTAGAATCTAATTAACATGCCTTAAAAACAAATAATGAAAGAAGAATGGGATGAAAGAGAAGGAAAAATGCAAAGAATTCCTAAGGGGAAAACAATAAAGCAAAAAAACAAATAAAAGAAACCAGAAAAATAAAAGAGCAAGAAAACAAAAGAAAGAAAAAAGAGAAAAGTAAAAGAAACTAAACTTAGGATGGGGGAGACTTGTCTTGGTTGGCGGTGGACTTGCCTTGGATGGCAGGCGACGGCTTGCTTCGGATGGTGGGAAGCTTATCTCGGATAGCAGAAAACTTTTGACTTGATTAGGTCAGCTCGGGAAGTCGCAACCCAATCTTGCTTTGCAAAGCAAGGAGCAATAGCAAAAGCAAGAGATAAAAGAAAAAGAAACTTTAAGACTAGAATGCTCGTTCCTTTCAGACCAAGCTTAAAGGGATGTTTGCTTTGAGATCAGGGGGGTAATCAAGCAAGCTTCATTATGGCAAATGAGCTGGGGGGGTCTCCTTTATATAGGGAAAGAGCTGGAGATGATTTGGTGTGAATTCTGATGTGGGATCGCGAAATGGGGCCTGTGACCGCACGTGGCCCCTGTAGAACGGCACATGCCACTTGCGGTCATAAAATCATGACCACATGTGGTTGTGTTATCACCGCAGAGGGCCCTGCGGCCACCTCAAGTGGCCTTACGGTCATGGGCCCCATTTCTGCCGATTTGGCCTATTTTTAACCCGTTTTAGTTTTTGGGACTTGGGGACTGTATTCAAAGTTTAGTAAGGTACAGAAAAGTGTAATTTTAAGGGTTCATGGATGCCCCTCATTAAAATTGTCTTGTCTGTAAGGCGATTCTTATGATAGTGAACCTGGAGAAAGGGATGGAAAAAGGAACCAAAGTGATGTCTAGGTGATAGCTTAGACATGTTTGGGTGGAAAAATAATTGAAGGGAGATGGTAAAGTGAACCACATGGATGTCTAAATTAGAATTTAGACATGTTTGGGTGACAGAGATGACTGAATCTGGGGAAGATGGTAAAAGGAACCATATGGATGTTTAGGTGAGTGTTTCTAAACATTTATAGGTGGAATTTGACTGATAATTGAAAATGAAAAAATGAACCAGAGGGAAATCTAAGTCAGAAACTAGATATATCTGGGTGAAAGATGGATATGATTGACTCATATAAGGAGGCAGGTATAGGAAATAAAGGGATGTCACTTGTTTAGATATTTCTGGGTGAAGGATGATAAGGAAATGGAAAGGAACCATAGGGATGTTGAGGTGATCGTTGCTAGATATTTATGGGTGGATTGGTTGATAAAAAAACTTTCTCCCAGTAGTTTTGGGAGATTTAGATCAAAATGGAAGTGATATTCCCGGTCTGCTAGGGAAAAAGGAGAATGAAAGTGATATTCCTAATCTGCTAGGGAAAAAAGGATCTTAAGGCTCTCCCAGGACTGATCTGATCATAAAAGGGGAAAACCTAATTCAGATTTAAGGTGTGGATCCTAAGGCTATCTTAGGATGGGTATGATTTTTGAGATTGATTGGTTTGGGTGGATAATCCTTTGACTTGAATTGATTGAGTGGATTGATCCTTTATGGTAGGATGTTTAGACTTTGGGCCTTTCTGGTAGGAAAAGTGATGATCCTTTCTGATAGGATGAGGTGATGGTCCTTTATGGTAGGATGAGGTGATGGTCTTTTCTAGTAGGACAAAGAGAAAGTGAAGGTCCTTTCTGGTAAAGGTTGAAAAAGTGATTTTTCTGATTGGGATAAGAAGGGATGCCCCTGGTTTCTTTGAGAGATTTGGATTTGGAATGCAAGTGATATTCTTGACCTGCTTGGGAAAATCTAGAATAAAAATGATATTCCCAGTCTACTTGGGAAAAAGATCCTAAGGCTATCCTAGGATGAGTCTGATTATATAAGGGAAACCTAGTTTAAATTTAAGGTATGGATCCTAAGACTATCCTAGGATAGGTCTGATTTGAGATTGATTGGTTTGGGTGAAGGACCCTATGACTGTTTAATAAGTGCATATTTAATTAGATTTCATCCCTTGTTCTTACTGTGTTTTTATCATTAAATTAGGTTTAATTCATTTGTTAAGTGTGTTATAAGAATAGTTTGAGAGATTAAGATGATTTAGAGGCCACGGATCAATTTGTTTGGACATTGCAAAGCTTAGGAGCAAATTCAATGAATTTTGGGCAAAGAATTAGAGATACAGTAGTCAACACACCAAGGAACATGCCCCTGTACCAGGGCTTGTTGAACATCCAGCCCCTATACCTGGGTGTATTGCTACCCATGTTGAAGAACTGAGTCCCGTAGGAAGACAGACGCCAACAAGCCCTAGAATATGGGCATGTTCCAGATTGTATAGATGAAAATTTACACCTTTAAAAGACAATTCGAAGAGAAAGAAAAGAGATCTTTTGTGTGGGACTCTTTTGAAGTGTTTTTCTGGATCTGGAGAACTCTTTGAGAAAGTGAGAGAGATCACAACTTAAATCAAGGTGAGGAACAAGACTCGAGTGGATTTGAACGAGGTGATTCAAGATCGAAGAGAGGATTTTCAAGAACTTTTTTATGGATTATTTGAGATTTTTTTACCTTATTTTTTATTCATTGTTCTTTAGATTTACTATGAACTAAACTCTACTTATCTAGATGGAATTGTAATACCCCAGGTGTTAGTTAGCCCAGTTCCATCATATGTGCTTAATTGTAACATTTGTGTTCTAGTTCATAAAATTTATAGAATAGTATAGTTAAAGTCTTAGATTAAGATTTGAATTATAGAATTTCATTTTAGACTAGTATGGATAAATTAAGTGTATAAATAAATTTTAGAGATGAGAATTTATTGAAAGTTTTTAGAAATTGGTTAAATAAAATAATTAATTTTAAGTAGACTAATAATTAGAAAATGTAATTATTTAATGAATTAAATATTAGTTGTTTAGTAAAAGAAATGTTAGAATATAGAGATTAATTAATATAGATATATGGTAGATAATTAGTAGAAATTATTAAAAGTTAATAAAAATATATATGACCTAGAAAATAATAATAATGAAAATGAAAATGAAAATGAAATGGAAATAAAAGAAAATGGTAGAATTCTCTAGAAATTAAAGGTGGCAATACTTGATTGGCTAAAATAATAATAATAAAAATAATAAAATAAAGTAATAACATGTGGCTGGATTTGGAAGAATGAAACTACCAAAAGCCAATAGATTAATGCCACAAATTCTATTCATAGAATTTGGAAATAGAAAATGCCTACCACCCCTTCATCCATCATTTTACCCGTCCATTCTTCATCTTTTTGTGTTAAATACTCTTAAAGATTCAAATAAAGAATAAGAACACCTTGAAGGAGGAACCATTTGGCCAACTAAAAATCAAGTAAAGACAAATCTAAGGTAAGAAAATCAAACTTAAGCTCTTTAAATATAATATGGTAGAGTATGTATAGTTTTTCTTTGATTAATTGTTGAATTTGTTGTGATGGCTCACGGCCACTTGATGGAATTTAAGGGAAATTTGATTAATTTAGTTCCTTGGTTTAATTAAATTTAAAATAGGTTTAGGTGGATGAGTTGGTAATTAAATTGGAAATTAGAAGATCTAATTGACAAGAAATTGGTTGGACTTTGGAGATGGTGATTATAATTTTGTATAATTATGGATTAAGCTTGATTAGATGGATTATTAATTGAATTCAAATTAAAATATATAAATTAGCAAAAGAATTGACTGGAAGTTAAAGCACAAATATATTTGGCCAAATGGAATTGAAATAATAACAAAATGAAATTAGTATGTTTTAGGTGTAATTAAGGTATATTAGAAGTTGTTTGGTTAGAATTTAATTTTTAATTCATTAATTAGTTGAGTTGTTTTTTAAATTATAATTAGGGCTTTAATTAAGATTAGGAAAAAGATAGAAAATAGAAATTTATTTTATTTTAAGCTAAAATGAATTAATTGAGATATATAAAGATGTGAAAATTGATTAATTAACCATTGGTTAGTGTCAAAAATCTTTAAATTATAATTAGGGATTAAAAGGTAATATCAGCATTAGTGATGGATTAAATTGTAGTTAATATTCTAATTTGGAATTAATAAGAATTCGAACCAGTAATGTGAATTAATTATAAAATTTAGCTAAAGGACTTATGAAATTAGAATTATTTATATGACAATAAGTAACAAGTAAATTATTTAAGTTGTAATTAATGTTCCAATTTGATATTGGTAGAAATTCAATTCAATTATATGAATTAACAATGAAATTAGTTAAAGACTACTAAATTATGGTTAATGAATAAATATGCATCAATAATTGTTAATTACAGTTAAAGGATAATAACACGTGGTTAATTAATTGTAGCTGCTGGAAGTGAGCAAAGAGAAGAAGAGCATGGTAATAGTGAGGAACACTACTACTTAATATGAGGATTGAAACTAGTGTATGAAAGCTTTTAAGTAGAGGTGAGTATCGAATATACTGTTATTATTGTGTCTTGATTCCATGACTTGTTTCATTGAATAAACTACCTTGATTTATATATTTTCATTTGACAAATAACCGTATTTGCTCATGAAATGTAATATCCTTGATTCATGTCTTTCGAATTCTCATCCATTAAAATTGGGCAATCCTTGATATGTCACTAGTGTTTGCAAATAAAGCATATTGAAGTTCGTAAGAAATCTTTTTTTAACAAAGTATTATGAGAATTCAGTGAAATCCTTCCATGAGTATGTTAAAGTGTTATATGAAAAGTCTATCGTATTCATTGCTCATTATTTCTTGAAATTGTGTATACGTTTACTTGAAATAAGTATTAAAAAAATGATTGCAATTTACTTGCAGTAATTTAATATTTATAAAATTCTTGATGGAGGTCGGTCTATTAGTGATCGCTCTAAATTTATTTATAAGTTATTGCAGTTAAATGAATTAAATGAAGTTATAAGTTGCAAAGCAAAAATCTCTGACTGATGTGGGTAATACATCAGACCTTATGCACACAGTAAAACCCGCAAATAGGGTGTATGTATCCAGACTTTATCTAGGAGGGGTCTGAGATCTTAGCCATGAGGCGTGGCCTGTCTCATGCCTTACATGATTGAAGATTGTAGAGGAAGCATGTTTGAGAAGCCTCTGCTCCTATATGATTGAAGATTGTAGGGAAGCAATCCGCTTCCAACTGTACTGATTTCTGCTAAATAAATTATCAAATTAATTTCTTATAAATGAGTTTGCAAGCTACTTGAATTATAAATTCTTGCTTCTAACATGTTATGAGTTTCTTGTTATATGTATTCGTAAATTGATCTATTGTTCCAATTGTTTATCGTTTTATTGTTCTATATATTTCCTTCAAATTTATAAAAGTTAATTACCTCCGATTGATAGAAGTATATGAATGTAAACTATAATTGTTATTGTAAGCTAACCTTAAATTCCTAGCCACACAATTTATGGCAGTATAATCCTTACTCACTGAGCTTATCTCATTAGTGGTTATTTAATTTTTTTTCAGGAGTATAGCAGATTGGCGAGTTGAGATCCTCAAGTCTTATCCTTCACTTGAGGCTTGCAGTCTAACAAATGTAAATTGTTATTTTGGGATAATGTGCATATATGTTAATATTTAAACTCTTAGATACTCCATGTGTGTTGTTAGATTGCTTAAGTATGAAATTGTATTAAATGGATTGCAGTTATATGGAAATATGTAAAAAATGTAGGTGTTAATACTGTTAAATGGTAAAATATAAATTATAATGTTGATATATGTATATGTGAATGTATTTGAAGTTAGCTATAAACATAATAATAATTATATGTGTAAAAGGACATTGGGAGGATTTGTATTGCCTTATGAAGTTGAGGGTATAAAGTGGAACATTTGAAGTGTTATTATTTACTTGCAGGTTGAGCATATTGAGGTATGAGATATTTATGGCTGGTACTCTGCCGAATTTAAGTTAGATTGTAGTGTAGTTGGATTCTATGGGTTTTCGGTGGCTTTACACCTACCCATGCCCTAGGACCATCACAGCTCAAGATTTGGGTCGTGATAGGAATGAACCCTAATTTTGATTGTATTAATTGAATGATTGAGTTTTAATTAAATCAGCTTTTGGGTTGAGTTATATTTATGATTTATAATGATAACATCTGACTGACAATTGCTAACTTGTTGATTTGATACTTGATTTCTTATTAAGGAGTAAAGATACCCTTGATTGGATCTGATCACTCATGAATATTGGGGATTGCTTGGGACACTAAAAATAGGTTTACAAAATCCTTTGGCTCTAATTTCCTTAATCTTAATGCTTTGCCTAACCAATTGAATAAGAAGATATTCTATTTAATTTGCTTAGGGAATAGGGGATTTATTCACTTGAGAAATGTTTAATTATAATTTTAGGATTGTGTGAGGTCTCAACCGAACGCCCCTCTCCTCGCTCGTGAATGCCTTAAAGAAGGCAGAGCGATTTTTAAGGGAGGATAGGTATAAGTTTTGGTGGTCACGATTGGAAGCGGCTATGGCCTCGAAAAATTGATTTGATTTTTGAAAAGGTTCGGAAGTTACCACCCTAATTTATTTAAATGGAAAAATTAAGGAAAACCCAATTTGACTCCAATTTATTAATCTTTGATTAATTTACCCAAGGATAAAATCACTAATCTTCGAACCAAGTTAAGCTCGGGGACTTGGTTTTTGGTTAAAATAATCTCAATTTGGCTCTTTAATTTAATTTGACTTGAAAATTGATTTCATGAATGACAAGTATTTAATGACAATTTATAATGCATGAGCATGGAATAATTATGAGACAGATGGAAAAATAAAAAGCAGATATTTAAACATCCACAAGTAAAGAAGAGTATTTCCTCTAGCCCTTATAGGTACTAGAAAAATTATAGAATCGCTCCTTTACTCCAAAATAATTAATTTAACTATTGCTATGAATTAAAATTTACAATGTACAATGGAAAAATAAAAGGGGAGGGGGATTGATTGGGATTTAGATTCCAAGTGTGCCTATGTAGCCCACTGAATGGGATCAAAACCCACGTAATTCATTCCACTGTGAGGTGGAGGGGTTTAGGGATTGGTCAGATTGATTTGATTTGATTTGGGGTGATTTTGGAGTTAGTGAGAGAAGATGATGTACCTTCTCTTTGAGGAGATTTTGAGTGGACGGAGTGATTTTCCGGACCAAAATACTGTTTTATTGGTTTTGGATGATGGATTTAAATTAATCTCGGAAAAAGTTAATTTGATGATTTGGTGGCTTAATTACCCAATTTTTAATTAATTAAAAGGATTAATTAATTAAAGTGAT
>CATKHJ010959243.1:0-11679 GCA_949750685.1 Vernicia montana
TTGCTGGGATTTTCTTGTTTATTTGGATTCTGTTGAAATTTATTTGGATTCTTCTTGCTGGGATTTTCTTGTTTCATGGCTTCTGTTGAAATTATGGGTCTGCTGGGATTATGGGTATGCTGGGATTTTTATATTCAGAGAAAGGTATGAATATTTCTTAGGTTAGTTTCCTTCGATATTTCTTCCTTTTCTTGGCATCAGGATTTTCTTTAGATCTTCTACACTTTGAAATCTGCCATGCATGTAAATGACATTGATTTCCCTGTGTAGTATCTATAAATAAATAGTTGAAGAATAACCCTTGGCTGTCTGAGCATGCTTCCGTTTTTATTTTTTATTTTTTTTGTTACTTAATTTGCAAATAATTTTTTTTTAGTTGGGGATCCAAATTTTCCTGAAATGGGTATTATTTTAAAGTTATAATCTTTTCATTTGAAGTTTGCATTCATTTTTTGGGATTTAAGGACTATATGTTTCTCTGGTCTTCACACATTTTTTGGATTTTGTTGTGAAAGGTCTATTTTCAAGATCAAGAACTCATTTGTCTTTTTCAGTTTCTGTAAATCTTGCTGAAATGTTAAGATTTTATTTCATTTTCACTCTCAGCTTTATGCTTTCTTAATATATATTGCAGAATAGTTTATATATTTTGTGCTCTTGTAGATTTAATAATTCATAATTGGTAAAAATGACTTGTTTTATAGCAGTATGGAGGAGTTGGAACATTATTGGTGGAATGATTCTTATATACGTAAGAACAGTTTTGGTAGCAACACATTTTAGCTCAAAACCATGTTGATTCGTATTAAACAATTATATGACGAGGGAAACTTATAAATTGTTTTATTTTTCCCTTTAAAAGTGAAGTTAAACTGGGGGTTGGGTTAATACTCAAATCTGGTCATGAGTCTTTAACAGCTTTCTCTTGTTTCAAATTTATTAATTTATAAATAAGTTTAAATTCATTTAGACTAAATTCAATCTCCATTATTTTTTATGAGTTTTTAAATAGTTTATGTCAATTTTGAAGAAGAGAATGAATATGAATTGTGATTCTCTTTTAATGGCTATGCTTATATTTTTAATGAGTTTTTAAATAGTTTCTGTAAACTTGATTTGTATACTTGATTTTGAAGGTTCTATATTTTCTTGGCGATGGATCTGTTTTTCTGTGAAAGAATTAATTATTAAATATTTTATGATTGGATGATGTTTTTGTATATTTTTTTTTTGAAACATGTAATGCAAAATTATTATTTGTGGATCTGTTTTTCTTATTAATTATTATGTATTTTCTGAAAAACAATTTTTATAAACGAGCTTATAAACAAGCTTAAAACAAGCTCGAGCTTAATATAAACAAGCTTTTGACAAGCCAATTTCGAGCCGCTCAAGTGATTAAATGAGCCGAGCTCAAACAGAATTTTCAAGCTCGAACCGAGCTCGAGTTCAAAAAAAAAAAAAACCGAGCCTGATCGGCTCATTTGCAGCCCTATCAGCTTCGCTTCTGTATCAAAACTCTGCAACCCAATAAGACAACTCTCTCTCTCTCTCTCAATTTTCAAAATTTGTTTTAAATCTCCTTGAATAATGTAATACTAACCTGTAATTTGGTTACTTGAACATCACATATTAGTTCAATTGCTCGAAAATGCCATTGGGATTGATAGTGGGTATAGGAAGGGCGATGCGCAGAAAGCGAACATCGTCGTTGGACATTCTCTCATCAAAACGAGCTCCTCGCGATTACTACAAGGGAAAGAATTGCAAGCCCACCGGTTTTCACACTCGCAAAGGTTAGGATTCTCATAATTGTTTTAAGGCTTTTTTGAATTACAATATTATAGATGAATTGCAAAAGGTTGTTATTTACATTTAGGGAAGATTTTAGTTGGTTTTGGAGGAGGAATTGCGAGATTAAGCTTACCCAGTAACTGTGTCAGTACTTTTTTTGCATAGAAGGAGCACTATTATTTCTATGCCCACCAGGTGTTTGTTTAAATGTGTCTTAGTGCTTGTTGAAATTCAGAATCTTTTACTCTAGTTTCTTATATCCTAAAGCTGGATGAGCAATGGGTTAGCTTGTTTGTGCCCTGAAGTTATAAATTATCTAGGCAATGAGTCCCTACTATGGGAATTAAGTCCTCAACATGATTACAACTCCACTTGCATTGTGCACGAGGTATTTGTACCAAAGTTGAAGTTCTTGGCCTACTGTTAATCCTTATAGCATGAAACTTTGGTTAAATCCTTATAGCCCGGAAATAGGGGAATATTTAGAAATGCATGTTCCAGCGGCAAATCTAATAGAAGCTGTGTGTCTTAAAAGATGGAATTGTTAACAGAGTAAGAGATAGGTTCAATGGTTGAATAGGACTTTTCTATATGCTTTAAATTTAAATGGTTGAATAGGACTTTTCAAGTTCAGCTTTATTTAGGAGAGTTCCAGAATCATCAAGTTCTCTTTGAAGCATGGATAGCTCCTGAATCAGCAAGTTTTCTAACTTCAAGTTCTATGTCTTGGATAAACTTACCTTGCATTTGGATGAAGAAAATTATGGTATTTTAAGACTTTTTTAATTGATTAAGTTCATAAAGGTAAGGTTCATTAATATGGAAAACCTTATTTGAGTATAAATTTGAAAGACATTATAAAAATCAAACTATTTAGATTTAAATCAAATCCAAATCGAACATTTGAAATTTATTGTGTCCAAACAAAGCACACAAATATTTTTGTTTTGGAGTACTTAAAGTTCAAATTAATAATTTATACTATATATAAAAGTCTCTTAAGAGGGAAAACTTTTGAATTGCCCAAAAAGTACATGGTTTTTAATATAAAAGATAAAAAAAAGTCATCATTATTCTAAAGTTGATTGGATTAAAAATATAATCCTAATCCTAGGAAGATTTTTAAATCTATCAACATTACTCTATAAATACTCCCACAAGTATTATCATAAATATATGTACTTAGAGTATTCTTAATGTTTAACTTTAATCATGGTATGATTTTTTACTTTTCATTATAAGTATTATTTTTATATTTTTAATTGACTTTATTATTATGTTATTTTTTAAATTTTCATTCAATCATCTTTTTTTTTTTTTTTTTTTTTTAATTATTGCGCATGTTTATTCTTCTATATTGGGTATTGTAGGACAAATAATTCAAACATAAAATAAAATTTCTTATTTACCAAGTTTTTTTTTTTATTTTTTATAGTTTATTGCCTACATAATTATGTATAATTGACGTTTTGAGATCAAAGTTTGTTGTAGACTCTTTCTTAATATAAGGTTGCAAATCATTGGTCAAAACTCAAAAATTTCACCAAATCACTATATATGTACTAATTTTTTTTTAAAATATATTAATATTTCACGTTTATTTTGACAAAAAATATATATATATTTTATATATTTTTCTTTTTGTTTTTTTATATATCATCTTAATTGTTAATAGGTATTTTTATTAATAAAAAAAAAATACCTTCTCATAAATTGAAATTAAGGGTAAAGGTCAAGAATAAGAGTAAAGAAAAGAGATACGTGCATTTATAATCTTATTTAAAATTTTGCTTATTTTAATATAGGTCCTAATTTTTTTGCCAACTTTACTTTTTTTTTAATAAAAAATTATATTACAAATCATATTTATTTCTAAATTTGTTAATCTTAATTGAAAACTAGAAAACACTCTTCAAATTTTATGTTTATTTTCATAAATTAGAGAAATTAAAAATGTATCTCTACAGATACAAAGATAGAAACAAATTATAAGCATCTATAGGTCGATTATTCATTTATGTTAAGATTAATAAATCAACTCAAGTAGATTTAGAGTTAGAATTTATATTATATAATTGTGTTTTAATTAATTGTTATGTCTTCATTTATTTTAAGACGTTGTCTTTATTAGTCTAAATTTATAATAGTTAGTATGCATAAATATTTTTTTTCAAAGGGACTTAGGAGTTAGGATTTAATAATCACGACGACTTTAATAATTTTTTTTCTCATGTATAAAAAAATTGATATAATGTAAATGGAAAATAATAATTTTTCAATAAGCTAGCAAATTTATTGCTTTATATTCCAATATATGTACCATATTTAATTAGTATTCAATATTAATGAGCAATTAAAATATTCATAATTTATATTTTATAGCACTATATATTAGATTTTAGATTTCACATTCAAATAGATTTTATGTAAGTTTGAAATATTAAATTATTACTCTGATTATTTTACTATTTGTATTTTATTTTATTAATTGAATATAAATATTAATTGTCATCAAACTGAAATTTATTTATTTTTTTATTGATTTCATTTTATTTTTCATAAAATTTATGAAAATTTTATTTTATTATTAATTAAAATAATTTTATTTCATACAATACTTAATATTCAGTAATATACAATCATGTGATCGAAATTCGTAATAATCGTAATAATCGCATGTAACGTATGTGTGAAAGTAACTAGTAAATAGTGAAAAAAAGCATAGCTTACTGTATTGAGTTGGCAAATGCTATCACTGTGTATTATTTCTTTCTTCTAACCAATCAACCTGTTGCAGGTGGTTATGTTATTGTGCCTGAGAAATTGCCCAACTATATAGTCCCTGATTTAACTGACTTCAAGGTATTCTTTCTCCGCCCGTCTTTTTTTTGTTTCTAGAGGATAGATGTTTAGGTCTTGCTTCCAACACCTAAAATTCTAAGTGGAATTTTCTAATATGGTGCCAATATCTAATGCTGAGGGATTTATATCTGTCTTTTATAGTTTTTTGGTTAAGCAATAGTTTTTTTTAAGTTGTCTACTGAGAATGGAGTATATTTTATTTATTTTTCCTCTGGCTACTAGTGACATTGTCATGGAAATAGGTTTTCCTTGGAGTATATGTGAAGTTTTGGTGTTGTTTTGGATGATGGAATAATATAGTCGTTTAGCATGTAACAATTTCCTTTTGAATTTCTCTAGTGTATCTTGACTACTGTCCCATGACCATGATTGTGTTGTGGGGAAATTTATTAACAATGAGATACATCTCTCTCTATATCTCTAGAATATCAGAGGTCAACAAAACTATAGACCTAAACTATATAAAGAACGTTAGCATGAGAACCAAGAAGGTAAGAACATAGGTAGTCTTCGTAGTTCATTCTCAAATACAATAGTAAATATTCCATGTTTGCATGATTTCTTCATTCTTTCCATGGGAATAGAAGAAGACAGACGGATTGCTTGAAGCTCAGTCTCCATGCGTAGAAGGCTTGCATTTGGGCTAAATATCCTACCTAATTAAAAAGAAGGGCCAAACAAAGGGAAAATTATACAAGTCACAAATTATGTGCACATCTAAAACTGCACTTTTCCCCTTCAACACAATCTCACATCTCAATTTAGCTGTCTACCAAAATTTTTAGGGTAAGCTGTTTGCATGTTCTGTGGGTTAAATTTTTTCTCTTTTCCTTTCAGCTCAAACCTTACGTGTCTCAGTGTCCAATAGAAGTTAAAACAACTGAAGCTTCCAAATAAAGAATTGGAGCAAGAACGAGCATTCAGTCTCACTTTGATGTCTAGTTACCAGCGTTTTGATCTTAACTCAAGCTGGAGATTTTCTCACTCTGCCGTTATGAGGTGCTATTTCAAAGGAATGAGAACGAGTTTGGTAGTCTCTGTTTTGCTGCTTGTTAAAAGGATGAGTTTTTTACTAGTTTGTTCTACTATGATTGCTTAAAATATATGTATGGTAGCAAACTAGTAATAACATACAGAATCTTGTTTCAGAACTTCAAAAGTTTTATAATCTCATCATTGATTATATGCATATCCAGCCTTAGAGAAATGAAAACCTTGTGAAAATTCAATAACTTGAAGATATTTATTTTGTGATTTCAGTTTTTTCTTTTTTTTGCCAAGAATTTTGTGATTTCAGTTGGTGTTTTGCATTGTTATCTCATTATCTAAAATTTAAATAAAAATAATTATTTAATGTAAAATAATTAGGAAAAAGTACAGTAAATTATTATGTTGTTTGACGTTTATTTTAAATGGGGATTGAGATTTTTTTCGTGACACTTTAGTACTTTGTGTGTCACCGTTAAACACTTCACTGTCAATCTACTAACGCCGTTTATTTTTCTAACGTGTCAATATTTTCATAATAAATTTTTTTTGAGAAAGTACAATAAATTACCATGTGGACTTTAGTACTTTGTGTGTCACCGTTAAACACTTCACTGCCTACACACTAACGCAGTTTATTTTTTTTAACGTGTCAAGTTTTTCATAATAATTTTTTTTTGGGAAAGTACAATAAATTACCATGTGGTTTATTTTAGTGACATGTTAATACATTGTGAGTTTCACGAAAATAATTTTTTATTATGAAAAACTTGCTACATAAGTAAAAATAAACGGTGTTAGTGAATTATGTGACATACAAAGTATTAAAGTGTCATAAAAAAAATCTCAATCATCATTTAAAATAAACGTTAAATCACATGGTAATTTACTGTACTTTTCCTAAATAATTATTTTATTTTGGGTAAATTACTATTCCCTAGGTTTTGGTGAAAGTAACACTAATGTCCCTATATTTTGAAAAACTAACGATTGTATACTTACATTTTTATTATGTCAAATTTTTTAGTCATTCCATCTATTTTTACTATTAAATGCAATGCAAATACTAAAATACCTTTCATTTTCTCTTAAATTTTTCCTTTCTGCCATAAAAATAAATAACTCTCAAACTTCAAATATCAATTAGATTTCTGTTTAATTTGTTCTATTTGCAAATTACAAATCAACATAGGGAAACAAACAAAATAAGAAATTATTAAAAAATAATTTAATTATATAATTTAGAATTTTCCTTTGAAAAAAAAAATAGTTTAGTTTACAACACACAAAATTTGAATTTCCATAATACATCACTATCAGTTCACTTCCACAACAAATTTCAATTTTTTTTTTTTATCATAATTAAATTCCCATCAATTGAATTCTACAAAATCAAATACCCAAAAAATAAAAATGCAATCAACTCCGAATTCCTTGCCTTCACTATTGCCTAAACCATCACAGTTGCTGCCACTATTGACGTCAGCGTCAAACGAGCTGAGCTTGTTCGCTGCAAACCCAGATCCAACCTCAAGGCTGGGCTTATACCCTTTTGTTCAAGGCTTCGCTCATCCATGTCTGCACATTGCTTATTTGAAATCGGAATGCCTCCGCCAACGACCCCGTCGCTCCTAGTTGTCGCATATGTTTCAGCGAGCCTCGGATCTCCTCTACTGTGTCATTAAAGTTGGAGAAGCAGTCGTGGAGTGCCGCAGAAGTGCGATGGTCGGAGTCGTAGTTGGCTTGGCGAGAGGGGTTTGAAACATAAGCGGCCATGCGTCGGGCTCTCGATAGGCTAACACCTATGGCAACGCGTGCTAGGCGGGCGATGTTTTGTTGGACAGTGAGGATTGGGAGGTTGAGTCTAAAGAGGAAGTGGAAGAGGATTGAGCGGGGTTTTACTGGACGATAAGGATTAGTTGGAGGTGGAAGAGTAAGATTACGAAGAGGAGCAGAAGCGTTTGCATTTTTGTATTCATTTTGTTTGATTTTGCTGTCACTTGTAGAGAATCAACACTGAGCAATTGTAGGTCCTGTTTATGGTGGTGGTGGTGATGATGATGATGATGATAGAGGGAAGAGCTGATGGTGATGGTGATGGTGATGATGATGGGTATTTTAGGTATTAGATATTTTTTTTTTAATTTTTTAATTGAAAAATCCTAAAAATTAGACTGAATGACCAAAAGATTTAACGGAATAAAAATATAAAAATACAATCATTAATTTTTCAAAATACAAAAATTTTAGTGTTATTTTTTTTAAAATCTAACTATCAAATAGTAATTTACCTTTTTATTTTTATCCTATTCTATTTTATAAATCAAAATGAAGTAGAGGATGCGAAAGTACTGCTAAAATATTGTTGTACAACTGTACTGTACTGAAGAACATTGACTTTGGAGATAAGCCAAGATTGATTTTCTTTGCAACGGCGAGGATCCATAGACCTAAACAAAGTGCAGAGCTGGATGTAAATTATGAATTTATAATCATAGGCATACTGGCACGTGAACCTTTTTCTTCTTTTTTAATTTAATATACGATTAATTACACAGTTCCAAATGTCTAGGGCATAGTTTTAAATAACGGCATATATGTAGGTATCCACTATTTCGTCTAAATTTTTTATAGATTTAATATGTTATTCGGGCGTTATACATGTGTTAATGAGAATTAGCCATGAATCGATACTGAATCACTCGATACACACTGATACGGCTGTTATTTAGCGATACGGATGTGACGTATCAATATAAAAAATTATTATTATTATATCCTTATTTTTTTTATTTTATTAATGTAAATTATGAATATATTATTAAAAAAATTATTATTTTATATTTTTTAAATATTTTATTAGTGTAAGATATTGGTATATTGTTATTTACATTATTTATATAAAAAAAATTTTGAATGTATTTAAAACATTATTGATAGTCTTTACAAAAGTCATTTTTTTATAAAACTTTTTTGTTTGTAAGCTTAAATTATTGATTGAATTTTACATTATGACCATATTTATCTTCATATAAAAGCTCAATCATTATTTGATATATTTTCATCTAGAGTACACAATTAAAATACAAATGAGTTCAATAGTGGACAAAACAATTAAAATCATCCACGACACTTTTTTTGGTGATGATTAGTCAATTTTGTGATCTATTTATTTTTTCATATTGCCTTATTTGCTTAGAATAGGGAGGAATTTTTTTTCATCACCTTATTATTCTTAAATAACTTGGTTTTTTCTCCTTATGAATTAATAAAATAAGATTAATTTATCAAAAAAATTATATTTTTTTTAAGTCAATACAATATTTTATTAATAATTTATGTAATTTAATTATTGTTATTATTCATTATTCATAAATATGTTATATAATTTGAATTTTTATAGTCTAGACTATGTTAAATTAAGTATTTATTAATTTAATATATTACATTTTGGACGTTATAGTTTATTTCTTATTGATTTGGATTAGTTTGTTAATCAATTTTGAAAATTCACGATAGCGACGACTGATTCAGTCCGATTCCGTTACACCGATTCCGATACCGATACGATATGTAAAACCGTTATTTAAAACCCTGGTTTAGGGTACATTATAAGGTTGGATATCTCCTAAAAGATTTGATTAATAGAAGCCTTAAAGGAGTGTTCACATTACACTTGTCAAAATACTCAGAGGACTTGTGTTTGAAGTTTTGTTGTTAAAATCGGACTGGATAATGAACTAGACTCCTAATCGATTCAAAGTTTGACCGGTTCTACCGGTCTAGTTCACCAGTTCAATCGGCCTTTTTTTTTTTTTTAATTTATTTCATATCAAAACGACGTCGTTTAGAATAATTCTTTTTTTTGAGCAATTGGACCAGACCAATAGCAGATCAATCCGGTCTAATTTTAACAACACTAATTTGAAGTTAAAATTCTCAAAAAAGAAAAATGTTACAAAAAAAAATTATAAAAAATAAGAGTAATAACAATTTTAGAAGAAAGAAGAAAATTATTTTTAAAATTAGCAAAAGAAAAATAACCGAGTCATCAAATAAAGAAACACTAAATAATTGTTTTTTACAAATTCAATTTCATTGTCTTGTTTAGAGGAATATATTTAGTTTTACTCTAATTTATTGTTAATAAAAGAAAAGGCTAATGATGGTCTAGCCGACTTAAGGCCCTAGAATAAGCAGGTCTTAGATTTTTTTTTTTTTTTTTTTTTTTTTCCCTCAAGAGCAGGTCTTAGATTTGAATCATGCAGAAAATGAAAGTTATTTTGATTTATTTTTTGCTGGATTGTAATTGAGTTTTAATTTATCTAATAACGTGTATCTTGGTATTGTAATTGATACATGATTTATATATAATATTTTTTGAAAAAAAAAAAAGAAAAGAAAAAGTTTGCCTAATAAAACAGGAGCATCTGGATAGGTAAGTGAGGGCCCATATGCAGAAGAGCCTTTGTTAGTAATACAGATGGGAATGGGCTTTTTGTGGCTGTGAGAATTGAAAGCCCCACTGTCAAGTAGTAGTCTTTCCGCGTTCTAATAAAAACCCTGTCCAAGATCGGTAGACAATTGTTTCAACAAAACTTTATATATATATATATATATATATATATATATGGTTTTTGACATGTTTTATTGATTTAATTTGTTCATAAATATTATATTCAACTACACCTATTTGTGATTTGTGAATTAGATTGCCAACATGAATTTATAACGAAAAGTGTATGTAAGACGGATTAGTCTTTTAAAATTTTTAATATTTTTTTAAATTTAGATTCAACTTATAAATAAATCTAATCTGGATTAGTTTTTTTTTTTTTTTTTTTTAATTCTAAATTGAGTGAAAATTAAAGACGGACTTACGGAGGGTCCAAGGAGGTATTAGGCTGCCCGAAATTTTAAAAAATATTAGGGCTTATTATAGTCATTTTAAAATTTTTATTTTATTTTTTATTTTTTATCTTTAACTTTGCTTTTTTGTTTTAACTTTTCTTATTCTATATTTCTATTTCACTACTCTAAAATCTCTGTCTTCTCATTCAATCATTAATTTATCGTAGAATCAACCTTTTATCGAAGATAAATTTGAGAGTTTTAAAGTAAATTCTTTACATTAGTTTATAATATTTTTTTGTTGGGTTTATTTTAATTTTTTTGATTATTTATAATATTAAAAATTAGAGAGTAAAAATTTCTTATTTTGACTAAAATAATTGAGAATATATCTATTTGTTTTAATTTTTTTGTTGATGTGTTACATCAATGATTATTTAGTTATTTGTTATATCAATGAGATGGATTACAGTAAAGAAATTTAATTCTAAAATTATTTTATTTTAGTCTTTTTTTTTTTATTGGCTTGTTATCTCAACATAACTTTACTAGCTATATGAATTCTGAAACTTATTTATTTTTTTATTTTATCTCTTTAAATGAAAATAAATAAATTATTTACTCAAGTATAAAATATAAAATTCTTTATCAATATGATTCTAAATTTATTCATTTTTTCCTCATATATGAAATGATTTTATAAAAAAAAAATCACATGTTATATGAAAATATTATTATATTACTTTATAATTTTATTTTATATTTCTATTTTTAGAGCTGATTTTATTATTTTATTTTTATACTTTTCTAATTCAACCTCAAAATTTATTGGTCTGTCAGAGAACTCATATTTATGAGAAATGCAGAGTTACATAAACTAATTATTTAAATTTCCATATAAAAAACACAACTTTTTCTTTTTGCTTTTCTGTCGATTTAAGTATTGACAAGTTAACGATGGAGCAGATGATCTATTTCCCATAGCCCTTTCTCCACTGACGAGTGACAATGAAAGTGGGAAAATGCTATAAAAGTAAACCAAAACCTAATGCTTCTGGCGGTGTGTTCTCACTCTGCCATCTTAAATTTTGTCATTTAAGGCTGACTTCGTTGAACTCGTGCTCGCTCACTCAACTCTCAACCAATTAATAGTCTTATTAATTTATCCAATATACATACTTTTTT
>CATKHJ010959280.1:0-14961 GCA_949750685.1 Vernicia montana
AGGAAAATAATTTAATTATGTTTATATTATGTGTAAGAGTCATCATGTCATGGGCTCCATATATATATTATTATTGGAAAATATTATTTGAAAATCCCCACCCTTATTATATTTTATCTATTAAACTCGTGAATTTTTATTACTCTATATTGAGACCTTAAATTTTATTTTTTTTTTTCACATATTGAGAACTTTTTTTTTATGATGAAAATAAAACTTATGACAAATTTGTTAACAGTAATATAAAAATATTTTAAAAAATTATTTTAGCTTTTTATGAGCAAGAAGATTATTGATGCTACAGAAAAAGAAAAATTCATTTTTATATTTCAAAGTTTCACCTATTAACCACTATAATTTTGATCCCATTTTACACTATTTCAATAAAAAAAAAACATAAACTTTGCAATTACTTGTAATATTAACTTTGAATCTTGGTGCAAAAAAAAAAAAAAAAAAAAAAACTTTGAATCAGATTCCAATGAATTGAGACCGGAATTCGAAAATTTTTTGATAATGTAAACTATTATTAATGAATTTTACTTTTTATAAAAGGAAAATCTTCGATATGAAAAAATAAAAATAAAAAAATCTCATGTAATAAAAAGAGATGTTGACTCAAGGTACCAGACTTATGCCCGACAGAAACAAGGGAAACCAAACAACAATACATTTCTGGCCTTGAATTATATATCAGCAAATATAAATGTAAGAAATCACACCGATCTTCAATCCAATCTCCAGACCAAACATGTTTATATATTTGGCCTTCAGTTCATACCTTTTTAATTGTATATATGCAAGCTAATCCTGTAATTTTGCACTGCACTAGTTTGATAATAAAGAAATATGATTGAGTAATGTGAAATTACAGTTGATTAGCTTTGTAATACTATTAACATTATTATACTGGCACATGGCAATTTCGATCTTTGACCTATCAATGTAGGCTTTTTTTTTTTTTTTTTTTTTTTTTTTGAAATAAAATAAAATAAGAAATAAGTAAGTTATCTCACACTCTCAACAGAAAAAATTGTGTTCATTACACACCACACACATTTGGAGAGATTTCTTACACTTCGTTTGGGAGAGGGGAAAGCAAGGAGGATAGAAAAAGGAGAAGGAAAAGTAGTGAAGAAAGTTGGTTTTTCATTGTTTGGGAAACCAAGAAAAATCATGGGGGAAGAAAAATAATTTTTATTTTCCCTCTTGCCCACAAAAATCATATCTTCCCAATTTAGAGAGAAAGGTGAAGAGAAATAGAGAGATTTTATAATAATTATTCTCTCATTTTTATTACTAACATAAAAATTGAATGATAAATTTATAATTTCACTAATTATAACATTATTTTCTCCCTATTTTGTACTATTTTTCAAACAAAAAACATAATTTTGATCTTTCTATCCCTCCTTTATTTTCTCTCTTCCAAACAAGCAAAAGAGAAAATAACTCTTTTCTTTTCTCTTTATTTTCCCTACAATTTTTCACCCTAATTTATTTCCTCCCTTGATTTTGTTCCCAAACAGTGTTAATATATCTACATCAGAGTTAAAGCTCAAAAAACGTAGATATGCTATCAATATCAAAAGCTATAATAAGTGGAATTCAAACTCTCAATCTTTCACAGTATTCCTAAATCACTTAACAAGAACTAAGCTTGTTGACCCTACCAAAATATGCTTCATAGGTGAACTAGTTGTTTAAAATTTCTTTATATTTTTGTATTTCCAAAAAGGTAAAAGAAAAGCAAATTTAGCCTAGGACCTTGGTCAAACAAAATATGCGAGTCGAAATTTATTATGGTGCATTGAAAATTTTTTGGAGAGTGAGAGATGGCACTTTGTCCACAAGAATTGAAGTTCTTGAACTCTCAGAATTCTTAGAGCTGCCAAAAACATGGAATGTTTGCCCTTATCCTTATTTGTGTAATCAAATCATTTGTTAGCAGATTGAATAAAAGAATACAAGAGCTTAAAAAATGTACCGAGTATGAGAAGAGCCTTTGCCACACCCCTTATAAAGCGTTGAAAAAAGAAAAAGGAAAAAGGAAAACTGCTTCACCCATCCATAATTACAAATCTCCATTTCCAGTCAGCATACAAATGCTCCACAGTAGAGCTAACCCACAAAGGGAAGGAAATGAATGGAGTGCCATATGCAGAAAAATAGAAAAACAGGAGAAGAAACAAAATAAATAATGGGAGTACATTCTAGCAGAGCCCAGCAAATATGATACAACCACATTCTAAGATAATATATGTACTAGAATAAAGCCAATAAGCAGTTCATATCAACATAAACCTCTGCCACACAGCATAGACAATCAATAAACCCAACGTTTAAACTGGTATTTATTAACTGGTAATCAATCCCATGGTCTCATGCAAAACCTGATTATCTAGAAGTATTCAAATGCTGTACCAACACAGATGAACTATACTGACTAAAATGATCTATTGGGTTTGGACGATGAAGATGACTTGGCTTTTGCAAAATCAACCAGATCTTTGAAGAGAGCATCTTCTGGTTTTGCTTGTTGGGTGGGGCTGGTGGATGAATTAAGTGAGAGGTTCTGGGTTTGTCCAACCAAACTATCATACGAGGAACCAGTGCCACTACTTGAATGAGAAGCACCACCAATATTACCATGTTGGTCAAAGAATAGCTGTCTCTGGTTATATCTGGAAGGAGGGGGTGGAAGAGATCCAGAAGCAGGTGTATCCCAAGGAGCTGGGGGCAGATGATCAGCAGATTTGCTTAATGGAGCTGGTTCATCATACACAGGATTCTTCCCAGAGAACACAGGTGATGAGTTAAAAGCATGGGAAGGAGCAGATGAAGCTGACAAAGTTGGAGAATATGGAGGTGAGGAGTTTGTGTTGGAATGAATTGGAACTGTAAAGGGTGTTGGCTCTGGCTTTTGAGGAGATCCTTGTGACTTGTAGGCATCACCACTGAGATAATCAATCACGCCAGAGTCTGCATTGACTGGCTTCTTTGACGCAGGAGGAGGGGGAAGCAGGGGACTGACTCGTGTTGGTTCAGTCCTAACGCTGAATGGTTTCCTGCCCTGTCCTTGTGAATTTTCTCTTGATGACCTGCAATGATATGATACACCAACTTATTAGGATGAGTCTTCTCTTCTCCTCCAACAAATTGCACATAGCTTTTCAAAGGCAAAGTTTGATGATTCAATGACATGACCAATACAGATAGTAGTAGCAACAGATAGTAAAAGAATAGCCCAGTCATGCCAAGCATGAAAATGAGAAAAATAGAAAGTAACTGGCAGAAGAGAGAGAGATATCAAGTATAGTGACCTGTGAGCCAGCTGGACAAAATCATCTTCTGACTCGTCATCCTCATGGTTAATATTAGCAAGTGGCACAACTGGAGTGTCAGCTACTCGTTCCGCTGCAGGAGGGGTACCTTTTGCAATGTCATCATGCCGACGTAATACACGCTGCAAGTTATCATTTAATGCCAATCCTTGAAACAGAAGATCCTCATCTCTGAACAAAAAGCATCATCTTCGTCAGTATCATCAAAAGTTTTAACAAGACACAAATACATAACCTAATTACCCAAAAAAGGCTTAAACTTTAGCATTTTTTGTAATTCTATCACGAAACTTTTAATTTCACCTGAAAATTAGATTAGTGATAGAATTGTAAAAATTTAAGAGTTGCTGCATGAAATTGCAAAAATTAAAAAGTTCATGATAGAATTACCAAAAGCACTAAAGTTTAAGCATTTTTTTGTAATTAAGCGAAAATACATAGTTCAAATTCTTACGTTGTATTATTCACAAGATGCATGACACGCTTTTGGTAAGAACGGCATTGATCAACAAGGTCAATAATCACTTCTTCTTTCACACTCTGTCATCAAATATAATATAAATGTAAGGATTCAAAGACAATTGATGCATAGTACAAAATGCTTTTCTTCAACAATGACAGATAAGAAGCTTGAATATGTGCAAATTCTGCATCAACCATGAACTACACAGATTATTATGAATGAATCAACAAGATCTTTCATCAATGAGAGCAGACACTGCATAGAGCTCCTTGTCCTCTCATTTAAGGTAATTTCCAAGAGCAGAAAACAGATGAACTTAATGGCACACCAGTAACTAAATCACCCAATTCTGCTCTTTTAGTTACTTAAACTCCAACTTCTCTCTCAGTAAAGTGATCTCACAAACATCTTTGCTTCAAACAATATGTAAAGGAAACCCAGACTATTCCTGCCATAACAAACTAAGGTTGTGTTTGTCAACCCAAATTAAGCACCCACTTAAAATTTTCTGCACTTAAATTTTTTAAGTGTGTATGCTAACATTTATTTTTCAACTTTTTTAATCTTCTAAGTGCTTTGAGAAGTTTTAGTTTTGAACACTTAATGCAAAGAGTGATTTCATGTAAAATAATCTACTTAATGTTTTAAGATACTAATTTTTCTTCAATCATCACTACAAGTCTACAATCACTAATGGTTATTAACTACCAATATCACCATCACTACCACCACCATCATTGCTAATACCACTGCTGCCACCTCATTTCCACAGCCATTTCCCCATTGCTTCCTTCACTGCCCCGCAGCCACAGCGAACACCATCTTCAGAACCATCATCTTCATCTGTCACAACTTCCATCACCACCACCACTGACCAAAACCCTCATTGTCACCATCGTTATCAATATCATCATTACAACCAATCCAATCATCATAACTATATTAAATTTAGAACCTTTTTTTTTTTTTTTTAATTTCAGCAGGCCATAACTCAATTACATTTCAACACTCAAATTATTTAGGCCTTAAATTTTCAACATTTAATTTCCAATTTTACCAAACATCACCTAAATAAGATCTTGAGATGTTTAGGAATGTATATCAGATTTAACAAACAGAATGAATTTAGGCACATACAAGAATAAAAAAAGATGGCCAGAAAACCAAATTGTCAAACTAAATATCCAGAATCTATATTTTCTCTTTCCGCTGAAAGAAAAAGTACCAGTCATTACCCTGTTGCACTTAAAAATTTGAGAACACTTAAAAGACAAAATAAAAAGAGAGAAACATGCATGCTGAAATGAATAGCATAAGGATGAAAAACTTTTGAAAAGTACGAAAATCACATTTTACCTCAGGGTTTTTAGGATCCAATGCACCAAGCATTTCCATTAACACATCTGCTAGTCCACGAGCATTTTGAATCTCTGACAAACTGAAAATAAACAATTTTTTTTTTGTAAAAGGATTGCCCCCATTAAAACAATGACAGAGAAATGAAACTTCTTTAGTTATGTAGCATAGAATTACATCATCAGATTGAACCTCAAACATGCAGTTTAAATTTGGATTTACACAAGTTCACTGCCACTTATATATAATATCTATGCTTTGATAATGCAAGTCCACTTAGGATCTACCAACCAAAAATACAAATACATTCTGGCCTGAGTTACAGGCTTACAGCATTCTCACTTAACATAGGAAATATCAATGAGACAGAAATTAAGAAGTTTATAGATCAGTTGGGACCGCAATGCCAGCTACGATAATTGTTTATGCACTAAGCATCACAGGCGGGAAAAATGCTCTCATTTTGAAGAACTTATCAGTTCAAAATATATCATGAAGTAATTATGGTCAAAAGGAATTAGCTTCCATTATAGCATCTTATTCCCTATAGAAAAATCCAAGATTGGAAAAGGCAGTACCTACTTATGAAAGAAACAAATTAGAAAACCCAAATTGTCAATGCTTGAGCTGGAATAGAAACTCAAGAAATGAGAAATATATAGTTCAAAGAGTACCTGAGACCAGAAGCATCAGACTCCAGCGAGGCCTGAATAGCAGCATCTTCATATGCTGAAGGTGCATGAACTATTGGCTGTGTTTGGGGGGGAGTAAATAGTGGTACACTATTCTCTGCTCGGGGTGGAAACTCAACTCCCGCAGCCTGTCAGTGATCAAACAAAAGTTTGTTTCACAAATGTAAAAAGAAATTAAAGGACTGCAATATCCAATTCAATTATGATTTGGTAGGAATTATAGTTTCAATTTTCAAGTCAATGGCTAGAAGCACATTCCCTCAATTATGGACACAAGTAATATTGATAAACATCAGAAAATATATACACATAACAATAACAAATGACTAACTATAACAAAATAGTAGCTGTTTTGACATGATAACCATTAGAACCATAAAGAAAAAAGCAACTAAGCCATATATAGGATCCCAATTCTACAAATAACACTGTACAATTTCTTACTCAAACTGCTGTTTTCAAAATTGTCAAATAGACTGCTTTCAAAATAGCTGTTTTAACCTTCTAATCATTAGAACCATTGACATTAAATACAGCTATATAAAAGTACAAGAAAGCAATTACCCTTAGTTCATTATATGCAGCATAGTATTGGGGATACCTTCCCCCTGGTCCCCCAAAAGCTTCTTGCCATGCGTCTATCAAAATAAGTATCTTTTCCCTCACATTCAAATCTGGCTGCACAATATATCAGAGTAATATTATATATTCATGTTATACTTCAAAATGGAATCAGATGGGAATAGAAGAAGAAAGATTGGTTGAGTTGTTAATGAGAGAAATTGGGACCTTCTTCTTCACTATTTTAACCATATCATGTAGGATGTCACGCTCAATTATCTGCTGAAATACATTCTCACCACAGTTTTTGCTGACAGTCTCCAATGCCTAAATCAAAGAACGCCACAAAAACCTCATGATAATAAAACATTGGATTCTTTGTTATCATGTAAAACAACAAGACAACAACAGTCACACAGTATATTCATTACATGCTCTACATCTTGATGACCATAATTTTTACACTGTTGCACATACTAATTTGATTTAGACCAAATAATTTACAGAATGCCAAAACAACTACATAGTGGTATTGTTACTTTACACAGTTCATTAAGCTAAATTGAGAATAAAAAAAAGTCTACAAAGTTTGAAAGGCTATGAAATACTGACAAAAAGAGCTAGAAGTTGTATCTTAGGATTTTTGCTGCCCAAACGTTTCTTGAGTACTTTTAAGGCATCCTTTGCTTGCCTGCAACACCAACCCAGTTCAAAGAAGGAATCAAAATCAGCACAATTGGACTTCTAGAAACAGGTGGGAATAAAAGGCATATAGACTTGCAAAGATAACTTTTGATATCCAGTAATAAAGACCAGAAAATATTCGGCATCATCACAAATTAACAGCTAAAGGAAGCTCAAACATCACGAACAGATCTTAAAGTACCAATAAACTCAATAACAAAGCATTTAACTATATTTCATGAAGTTACAATCTAGTCTTGGATTACTGCCTTTTGTATGTTAAGGAACACCCAAGAAACAAATGTCAAAGGGAATTGGTCATGCAGTTGGGACCCTTAATCGTGCAATTAACATTAGGAAGTTGAATGTTACCTCCAAAGTTTTGAATTGGGACAAAAAAAAAACACTTCAAGGAATGAAAACTAAATAAGACATCAAACTATAGCTATTAGCCTATTACAGTACAAAAAAAAATCACAAAAAAAAATCTTTATAAGCCCAGTTCTCAAAGAAGATATAAACTTAGGGTCCAAACTGCTGATTTTAAAGATGACTGCCAAACTGTGTTGTATACTGAGAAGGTTGAAGATCGAAACAAGCTAAGCTGTTTTCCAGGTCACAAAGCCATTTAAACCAAATCCACTTCCAACTCATACACATTCATACCCCACAGCCCACAAGAGCTTTTATTGAGCTAAGAATCATACAACAAAAACTTAAAACATATAAGCTGAGTTCTGACTGCACAAAGTTAAATAGCTCAAACACCAAATATAATGCATGCTTCTAGTTGAACAGCATTAACAGGTTTAATTTATCCACTTGAAACTTAAAAAGATGTCCTCAGCACAAATTGCATAACACAACTAGAGTTCAAACAAACATTAAAATTAAAAGAAAAGAAAATTGTAAAAATTGTGTAAACAAATTCTACCAAAGCATAGAAGTAGGGTAAGAATGGTGTTAAGGAGATGTAGAATCATACCCAGGTTCCATGTTGATGATATCACAAAGTTCAATGTTTATGGCCCAGTCTGGACCAATTAACATGTCACTTGTAGCCCTCTCGGCGCATGCCGCCGCATTATTTGCCATAGTTATTGTTAGTCCCTTATTTTCAGCTAGATATCCCTTATTATCCTAAAAACAAAATAATCAACCGCATAAGCAATTCCCAAACTGAACCTTCAAAACTGAAATTCAGACAGATGTATCAATACATGACATTGAACTAATATATATACATTATCAAATTGAATCAAACAGCAAATTATTACTAAAGCTTGATTCTCCATAAACCCACCAAAAATTCAGAGTGAAAACAACAATCCCATAGCAATCTGAGCGTAATCCAATAATATAAAAGTCCTAAACCCGAAACCCGTAAATTGAACTCAATTTGACCAAAGAGAATTAAAGCTATAAAACCCAAAAACCAATTGAATTATAATCCAAGAGGCAAAAACACCCAACAATAACCAAAAAAAGCACAATCGAAACAAAACCCATTGCCCAGAATTGAAACCCAGTATATAAAAAACCAAAAACTGCAAAACCCAGTTCGCAAAAAGCATCAATAAAGACGAGAAATAAGGGAAAGGATCTCGATTGAAAGCTTACCTGAAATAAGAAAGAAAGAAAGAGAATGAGAATGAATCAAAAAGAGATTGAATTTTTAGGAGTTTTTGTTTATGCGAAAGAGAGAAGAGTTACAGAGAGGGTTGGTTTTGTATTTTGATTGGGGTTAAGGTCAGAGAAGAGGAGATGTTTTAGAAATGTCTCTCTGTGCGTATCGTTTGGTGGTATTTTCTATTTTCTATTTTCTATTTTTTTTTTTTTTTTTTTCTTTTTGACTGGCGTTTGGTGGTATTTTCTTTGCGTCAGCCTTTTGCTGTTCAAATGTTAGAATCGGACTTTGGTCTTCGCTTTTCATCTCCTATTTTTTCTAGAAAAAAAAAATTAACATTGAAAATTCAATTCTATATTATTATTATTCTTTTCTTTTTGTTCTTTTTTTTTTATTTAATTTCTGTTTTTCTAATCTTCTAAAGCTAGCAAAACAGCCTGTCAAGGAATTTTGATGACTAGATGCTTTCTTGTTTTTTTCTTTTTCTATTTTAAAATTTAATTGATGCAATTTGACTCTTTTTAAGTGAGTTTTTTCTCTTTCTTTTTTTAATATATATATATATATATATATATATATGTTTTTCCATCTCATAAAATATTAAATGACAATTAATAAATTATTTATAACAAAATTAGAAGAAAAATAATAACAACAAGATCAATATATTCACTTATTAATTGAGTTAATTTTGAAAATGTGGGCAACTCAATTATTGTACTTGCATAATTTATGTACTTGAAATCAATTTTTTTTATTAGTAAAATATACTGTATCAATGAAAAACAAATTTCAAATTCTAATATTGATAAAAGCCTTCTTGGCATCTCTAAATGAAATAAAATAAAAAAAAAGGAAATTTATCTAGACATAGCTTTTAAACACTATAGAAAATAGAAATCATCATTTTATGGTATAATATGAACAATTCGAGCCTTCAATATATTTGTCTATTTGCTTAATTACCAAACCCCTAGAAACTATAAATTCATCTTAGACTTCAAAAAAACAATGATGTGCTTCCTAACACTTTTGTTTCTTTGTGGTGATATTGAAAAACCTCCAAAATAAAATTATACTATTTTTCACTCCAAAAATATAAGTTAATTTATGTATTATGTCGAGCTGTAATTGAGCTGAGTCGAGCTGAGTTTTAACATATTCAGACTTGAGTTCGAGCTCGAGCTTGAAACCATGTTCAAGCTCGGCTCGTTAATAAATTATAATTCAGTTAAGTTTGAATTCGATTCGTTTTGAAATTCGTTTATAATTTATCAAAATACTCATTTTTCTAAATATTTATTTCTAATAAAATAATTATAACAAAAATATTTAAAACTAACATAAAAGTAAAAGCATCCAATTAGTAAAAAAAAATCTAATCATAAAATTGACCATTACATGTATTACAAATATATTAATTAATAAAAAAATATTTTTAATAGAATATTATATTATATAATACGGAAATATTATATTATATTAATCAGAAGTATATATATTTTAGTCAAATTGAATTATCAAAAAGTTTATAAGAGTATTAAAATATATTTTTTGGGATGTCAAAATTATTAAGTTAATAATAATAATAATAATAAAGTTGTTCATGAGCCTATTAATCAAGCTTATTTGTGAGCTTATTATCGAGCTGTTTACGAATCTAATCGAACTGAACTTTGCTATGCTCAAGCTTGGCTTATTTATTAATCGAGTCTTAAAGTAAGGTTCAAAATTGACTCGTTTATAAAACGATCGGAACGCAAAATAATTTTTATCGAGCCGAACACCGAGTCGCTCACGAACGGTTTAGCTCATTTGCAATCCTAATTACACAAAGAATTAATCATTTCGTTCTGTTACACTTTATGGTATATATTTTGTATATTAAAAAAAAATTAAAATTTGTTTGAATTTAAAATTTTAATTTGTTTATTATATTATAAGATAATTACTCGACTATTAAATTAATAATTTAATATTCTTACACTTTATAATGAAAATGATGAATCAATATTAATAAAGCTAATGATTTTCATTTTTATTTATTTTATATATTGATAGAAAAATATTTGAACTCAAGTCTATAGTTAGTCATACATGCATTTACTACTAATTTATAATTAAGTATGAAGTAAATTTTACTATTGATTAGTAACTAAAGTTAACAAAAACATGTTCAAACACAAAATTTAGAATATTTTTAGTTTAAATGTTTGTGATAGTTGGTAGTTGATAGACATTATTAAAAGTTAGTGGCTAATGGTATATAGCTAGTACATAGTTAAAAAATGTTAATTATTTGATAAGCTTTTATTAATTATTATTGTTTAATTTTTTTTTATATTAGTATTGTTAAATGATGATTATAGTTATAGTTTATTTTTAAATATATTATAATATAAATTTTAATAATGAGATTTTAATAAGAATAATTAAGTGTA
The DNA here is from genome assembly GCA_949750685.1 of Vernicia montana. Lineage (NCBI taxonomy): Eukaryota > Viridiplantae > Streptophyta > Magnoliopsida > Malpighiales > Euphorbiaceae > Vernicia > Vernicia montana. The sequence continues at coordinate 11,169 of CATKHJ010959280.1, forward strand.
AATAGTAAATAAACTCAACACAACTATTTACTAACAGCTGATAGATAAAAATTCTAAAATAGAGTTTTTTAAACACTAAATCAAACGGTTGTGAGACAAAAAGAAGAATTTGGTGATTATTGGTCTGTCACAGAAGAATCTTGTCACCATTTATTTTATTTTATTTACATTTCATTAATCAAATACAACAAATACTAATAATAATTGAGTTTCCTTTCATAAAAATTAATTTTAAAATAAAAAAATTGTTGTGTTTTGACTTTTGCAGATGAGTAAGCGCGTTATGTTGTGCAGTGCCGACTTAGGGTCCCACTTAAATGAGTATTGAATGAAAATATGGAATTTGGGCTTGACAATGGGAAAATTCAAAAGTTGAGCCTATAATTAAGAGGTTTTCAAAAAGTCAATGAATTACTAATAAATAATATTCATTGAGTTTTCTTTAATAAAACTACTACTCCCTTTTATTGCATAATATAAATATTTAAAATAATATATTGAGATTTAAAAAAAAAAATTATTAAATGTCAGCTTTTTATACAGTACATCTTATTTTAATACTCAGATTATTTATTTTTAATATTGACCGTTAAATAATATTTATTTGTATCTGTTAAATGAGATTTAAAATTAAAAATAAATAATTTAACGGTTATAAATTTAAATTTATTTATAAAAATAAATTTATCTGAAACTTAAAGTATTTTACTAAATTTACATCAAACATGCAAATGAAATAAAAAAAAAATATGAAAAAATATGTTATAAATTTCAAATTACACTAACTAAAATTTGAATTCTCAATATTTAAAAATGGTCTCAATTTCAAAATATTTACGATTTCATGACTCATAACATTCATTACATGTGGAATTTGAAAAAATTATCAAAGAAAAAATATATAAAATGTTATACAGTAAGTAAGGGGGACTGGATCAACCTCTCCCTTTCATGCTCATGTGACAAATCATCCAAATTAAGAGAGGAGAAAAATAAAATTCTTATAATCAACAAGATAAAAATATAATAATTTAATTTTCTAATTAATTATATATCTCTAAAATTAAAACCTACACAATAAGGAGAATAAATAAATATCAAATGCTTAGTGATAATTAATTATAGTCAAATTTGAATTAGCCTCTTCCAATGCAACAGGAAGAAATAATATTTTTCTCTGTTATAACTTATAAGTCAATAATTTATTGGATATATATATAGTCTCTTTCAAACTTGAATCTCTAGAAGCACCTCACCATATTAATATTAATTATTCTTATATTAATATGATTAATTATGGTAAATATTTATATGATGTGTTATGTTACCATATTGAGTTGCAAAATTTAAATTCTCCAAAAATTAAATTTTGACAATTGTAGCAATATCTTTTTTTTTATTGAAATAAATAAATTTTTATCAATATCACTATTATTAAATATTAATATATTATGAACATGAATATATTGTAAGAATTTTTTTTTTAATTTATTCTTCTTCAATTTATTCTATTGATTAAATTCATCATTATATGCACCCTTATATATGAATTTTTTTAATTTATATGCATTTCAGAGTTATGTTCATGATTTCAATTTATATGCTATAACGATCTTAGATCATATTTATAATATTTATACCATTCAGATATAAAAGTTAAATTCTCCAAAAATTAAATTATTCATTTTATTTGGATTTTTATAAAACAATAATTTTAGCATTTAAAAGATTTTTGTAACATAAATTTAATTGGCTTTTTAATATAATTATTTTGTTAACAATTGTCATTCAAATATTGATAACTATTCTCAATATAAGTAATTTGAACAAAGTATAAATATACATCTTTTCCTCCATCCAAAAAAATCATAAAATTTCATACCATTTTCCAAAGATCCCATATATTAATATTTCAATATGTTAAGGTGAAGTGTTTGTTATTATATATATTGTTATTTTATTGTTTTTACTATATTTTGTTATTGTTTATTTTTATTAAAATAATAATTTTCCTTTTTATTTTTGTTGATTTTAAGTAGGAGATGTTTATCCAAAAGTGATAGATCATAAATATTGTTTAATTATTAATCCCATGTTTTCTATATATGTTAATTCTGTCACAAATTATCCTTTAAATATCCAAATATTTACATTCTTAGTGGTCTAGTTGAAAAACAAAACAAGCTATCTCGGATGTCAACAAGCAAGCAATAATCAGTATCGAGTATCATGGACATCTGAATGGGTAGGGGCTGAACCAAAATATTTTGTTTAGAGAGATTAAAGACATTATTTAATAGAACAATAATTTAAAATATGTTCTAAAAATTAATGCAACACAAAAAGAATGAGAAGAAGACTAAATAACGTAACACGGTATCAGTTGACAACTTGTTATGTACTTGTTTTTTTTATTGCCGCACAAAATTTTTTTTTTTTTTTTTTTTTGTATTATTAGAATAAATTTTGTTGTGTAAAGTTTTACATTTAACATGCTCAAATTATATTGATTTTTATGCAATAATTACATATGGGCCTAATAACTCATTAGTTTTTGAGTTGCCCCATATTATAAATTTTCTTAGCTTTTAGGATTAGAGGGACTAAATATCAAAACATGGCCAATGTCCATAGATATATATATAGAGAGAGGCAGAAATTTGATGGGGCCAAGGCTCTCTCTTGTGCCCCTTCCCTTCGCCCCTGTGGATGGAGTGAGATTTGAAAATTATTTATGTCAAGATTAAAGTTTTTTTTAGAATTGATCTTTTTCTTTTTAAGATTTAAAACAAGTTTTAGTCTTCTCAATTTGGAATTTAAAAGACTTGCAAATTTTTTTACTCCTATTTGTAGTAAGAGTTCCAACGTGATTTTTTCAACAAAGGGTAAATTTAACATTATAAAGTCTCTACAAGATAAAAATGAATAGTATAGTTCATTTAAGTAATAAATTTAATAAAAAGAGAGTGTTATAAATTTTTTTGGAAGTGCCAATATATATATATATATTAAAATTTGAAAAGAGAGAATAAAGTTATAATTATGGAGATTAAAGGGTAATTATATGATAAATTGAAAAAAAAAAAAAAAAAGCGGTTAATATGATTAAAGGCTATAATTTTATATATAAGAAATTTGGGTTATTGAAATAATAAAATTTATGCATATACTTGAAAAAAAAAATGCCAACAAAAGATATATTCAGTGATATATGACTTGAACAGTTTGAAATTGAAAGTACTCTGTGTTTAACAATCTTCCAAAGGTAAAGAGGAAAACATATTACAATACCATAAATTTCATTTCGATAAACATGTTATGACAAATATATTTATAAAATTTTATATCAACAATTACAGATTAATATAAAGTTGCATTGAACGAAACGGTGATAAAAAGTGATAAAATAATTGTGGCATGCTATCAACAATAAGGTATAAACATTGAAGCAAAGAAAAAAAAATGTGTGTGTATATTTGAAAAGCTTAGTTAAAAAAATGGAATATATCTTTTTTTTTTATAGAGGAAAATGGAATATATCTTCATCACTGAATCTTGACATATTTTTATTATATTTATAAATTATAGTACAATTTCTTCTAAAATAACTTATACTTTAAAATAAAAGAAAATTTGAAAATTACTTTAATAAAAAATACATTCATACTTTTACCAATACATTTTAAAATAATATAATATACAAGATAATGAGAATCCGTGCATTACACGGGATATTGCTATAGTTAAACATCATTCTATTCTATCAAACTTTGATATAATATAAAAAGATCCA
>CATKHJ010959298.1:0-15343 GCA_949750685.1 Vernicia montana
CAAACTGAAGGTGGTATCATAGATGCCAGCTTGAGTTTGCTCAATAGATTTAGAAAACAAGTTGAAACAGAAAATAAAATACATATTAAAAAGCTAGTTAAACAGATTGAAAATAGGAAATAAAGACATACTAACTGATAAACGTAGTAGAACGGAAAAATAAATTTGAAAAATTCAATGAAGACAAAAGACAGAATGTATGATTCTTCCATTTTATAGAGTATGGAGTTGAAAAACATAAATAAACTCGAAATCTGGTAATATAGACTGAAAACTAGTGACAGAGTCGAAATCTGGTAAAACATATCAAATTTTGACATGTAACGGAACACGTGGCAACAAGAGGAGCCATATTAATGGTAGAGCACAGACAGGATACGTGGCAAAATACGTGAAAACATGAGACAAAGTCTGAAATTGATAAAACATATACCAAATCGCTTTAGAAAGCCAAAAAAAATTAATTCAGACGGCCCAAAAGAGGAGATAAATTCAGAAACTGGTAAAACAGATACCAGAAATAGATTCAGAAGGTCTAATATGGATTCAAAAGCCCAAAATAGAAGATTGAGTCACAAAATGATAAAATAGAGACTGAAAATAGATTCAGAGGGTCCAAAAGTTTCAGGAACATGTCTTGGTTCATATAGAACCGGTCGGAAAAGGGTCGAACCGGGAGGTCACAGAAACACGAAAAATTGAGGTAGGTTTGAAAACAGACAAAGAGAAGCAGAATTTTGCAAAATGAACAGCAAAATTGAATTCAGAAGATCTAAAAACCTTAGGAAACAGTTTGATTTTCAATAGAATCGGGCTGAAAGTGGTTGAACCAGTCGATCAAAGATTTTTAAACGGGTTCGGTCAGACAGAGAACCAAAGAGCGGATCAGAGCGAACAGAGCGCGGATCCGAGTCGGATCTTGCGATGGGTTAAAGTGCTGACGTGGCAGAATGGGGTCCACGTCAACACGTGGCCGACCATGATTGGTTGGAGCTGATGATGTGGCACTAGTTGTTGACGTGTGCCACATGACATGATCTGATTGGGTGTGTTGCTGACGTGTCACCACGTGATGGTGATGTGGCGCCATGTGGCGTCGTCTTCAACCTCCAGCAGCTTGTGGAGCGCGTGAAGACTAGTGCAATTGGTTGTGCCAGCGTGTGAAGGCACATCCGACTTCCGTTAACCGTCGGACAGGTCTCTAAATTCTTATAGTGATGAGTTATTTCTAAATATGTGATCAAACTAATTTTCTAACGTGTGCATACAGAGGTGATGGAGAGCAGATTTGAGGAGTCTGAAAAACAAACTGGATTTTATGAGGAGAATGACCTTTAATGAGCTCTTAAATTCTGATACAATGTTAGATTATATAATGAACTGATAAATTGTATTAATGAATTGTATAAATATTATATTGAATGCTTAATTTATATATAGATACAATGAGTAGTTTATGACTTGATTGAAGGAGGAAATGAAGGAGCTGCTTATGGAGGCACAGCTGGATCTGCACATGGGTATTTGACTGGTGCAAATGAAATGACTGTTATTGTTAAATCTTCTTTCTTCTTCTTTTGACTGGTGCAAATGAAGTGGTTGCTATTATTAAATCTTCTTCCTTTTTCTTTTCTTCTTTTCACACTAACAAGCTTAATGGTAAGTGCATATAGAGTTTGGGCAATAGACTCAGTTCGATTTCCCCTCCCCACGCTAAAAAAAATTAATAATAATAAAAAAAAAAAGAAAGGACCCCTTTATTTGCTCACTAGACTAGACTAACAGAAATTTTATCAAATACCAACAAACTCAAATTAATTAACGGAACAACCAGAAAATCCGATTTTGAGTTTGACAAAGTCCTTTACCCAACAGAACTCAGCTTATATATATATATATATATACCACTTTTTGCTTCTCTCCTTCACTCTCAAATTCTTAGATATAATTGTCTGTGACAATGGCATTATGGGATCATCTACCTGAAGACGTAAAAGCAGAGATTTTGTACAAACTACCCGTCAAGTCGTTATTACAGTGCACCGCAGTGTGCAAATCATTGAATTCTCTGATCAAAAGCCCCAACTTCATAACTACCCACCTTCGCAAATCCCCTTTTTCAAACACAAACGATCCCCAATTATTCCTGGTTCGCTTTGCCTCCGAGTGCCATGGATTGTTCGGAATTCAATACTCTTTGTGTTCCGACAAGAAACAGTTGGACGACATGAACGTGCATATCCATCCATTCTTTGACAGAACTCAACGCTTCACATTAATCACAGGTTCTTGTAATGGCCTGCTCTGTTTGTTCAATAATACGAGTTACAAAATCATGCTGTGGAACCCGTCAATTCGGAAAACCTTAACAATTTCAAAACTCAATTTCAATCGTGGTCCCGACTCTTCCAGGGAATTCTATGATTTTGTTGGCATGGGTTTTGATTCTAACACCAATGATTTCAAAGTATTAAGAATGATGACTGAAATTGAAACAGGAAATTGGGTTAAGGCTGATATCTACTCTCTTAAATCAGATTCCTTGAAGGACATTACTCATATTACACAAAAACATTGTTATTTTACTGATCTTGGTGTTCCAGTTTTTGTGAATAACGCGTTGCATTGGATTGGTTGTGATAGAGAAAATGATTCTCTGCATATAATGGTGTTTGATGTAACAGATGAGGTTTTTCGCGAAATTATGTTACCTGAACGTTTGGTAAATAATTGTGTTTTTCAGTTATCTATTATAGCATATGGAGAGTCTTCAATTGCAGTTACTAGAAAGAATTATCATGCTGATTTATGGGTGATGAAAGAGTATGGCGTTGTAGAATCATGGGTGAAGTTTAAGAGTGTGGGATCATGCTTGGAAGGAAATGGAAGATCAATTGTGCTGGGGATAAGAAATAATGCAGAGGCAATAGTGGAATATTATAATAAGTATGCATGGTCTGTTGGAAAGTTAATTTCATATGACCTTGAAACCAAACAGATTAAGAATCTTATAGATGAAATGGAAGAGGGAAATTCTTTTGTTTATAACTATATGGAGAGCCTAGCATTAATTGATAAAGGAAATTAAATGAAAAAATCGATGGAGAATTAGTGATGCAAAAACTGCAATTCTTTCAATTTCTGAATCTTATAATTACTCGAATAAAAGGTGAATCTTCTTTTATGTGGAGACTGGAGAGTCTAGTGTTACTTGATAAAGGAAATATTGCACAGGAGATCCTATTGCTATAATGCAAGTACTTCAAGTGATATGTAATGTGACACCCAAGATTCAATTTACTAATGCAAATTAATAAACAGTAGAAGAGTTAAAGCCTTCTTCTTCTTCTTCTTTTTCCTTTTATTTAGGTATCACTGCAATTCAATTAGTATAGAGTTAAATTAATGCATGATGTAAGTGTGTTGATTTTATTTTATTTTATTTTTTTCATATTAATAAAAAAAGAAGAAGTTCCCAAAACATTAGAAAAAAAAAAAAAAAAACAGAGATAAGATATCGCATACATTCCCAAAGTTGTAATTTTATTTTCCTATTTTTTAATGCTCCATTTCAGTTAAAAAAAGTTACATATTATCAACTTAATTAGAGGATTAAAGCTAAAATTTATTTTTTAATTGTATATAATTAAATTTTTTTTACAATCAAATTAACTCTTAACATTTAAAAATTAGTCTAATCAAATCCAAAATTATCTTCAAAGTTAAATTAGTATCTGACTTTATTTTAGTCAAATTTAATTTAATTTTTATTAAAAAGAATTAAAAAATTAAATTTTAAATAATACAAATAATTTAAAATATAAAATTTACTTTTAATAAAAATTATTTATATATTTCAAAATTATAAAAACTTCACAATTCAATTTAAATTCCAGTAAAACGTTGTAGAGAAATCCTTAGGGAAAGAGGAGAATCAACTGTGATAGGGTTTCGGAATAAAACAGAGATGTTATTGAAATTTTATAGTTGCGGAAAGTTATTTTCTTTTGACCTTGAAAGCCAACAAGTTAAGGCCCTGTTTGGCATTGTGTTTTGCAAAAATGTTTTTCAACAAAAAGTTTTATATTATTTTTAAAACTGTTTTTTTTCAGAAACATGTAAATCGATATTTTTCCCAGAAACAGGTTTGAAAAAACAGTTTATAAAAAATAATAAAAATTAATCAATTAAATCATAAAAATTCTAAAAACGCTTTTTTAATTCCTAACAGTAATTTCAAACACACCCTAAAAATGTTATGAGTGAAATGGCAAGTGGATATTCTTTTGTTTTTCCTAGTGTGGAGACTCTAGTATTATTTGATAAAGGGCCTACAATCGAAGAAGATAAAAGGGTTGAATTAATTTGTAATTGTCATAGGTGTACTCTAAACTTAACTACGGTGACTGAATAAAATTTCAAATAAGCTTAAACACCCAACTTCATATCACCTGTTGGAAATTAATCCGATAAATTCAACAAACACATCACAAGAAAAATAATTGAACATAAAATTTAACGTGATTCGGCCTTTCAATGTCTACATCCACGAACATAAAATAATCTTTCACTATATGTGAAATAAATTACAATGCAAGGAATCTATAAATATCCTTAAATTAACCCAACCCAAATTTATAGTATCATATCTCACATAAACCCGAAAAATTATTTATTTCACCTCTAGACCTCCTAGAGAAAATATTGGTGTTTCCCTTTAAGTGTTTTCTCACACTCAAGACACCCCAAATTATACTCAAACTTGCAAACCTAAGTTGATTTTGTATAATTTAAAACAAGAATATTTTTCCTTTAAAATATTCTCACCTTAAAGGACTTTCCACTTCACAATGTCCCTCCTATTTCAATGCTCATATCTCATCTATTTATAGACAAGAGCAGCCTGTTATCTTTGACCATATTGGCAACATGCCAACATTGTCAAAGTTGGCAACGTGCCAACATTTCAAAGTTGACAGCATGCCAATTTTGGCATTAATTATTATTCCACTCACACTTGATATCCCAACAATCTCTCCTTCAAGTGTGAGCTTCCACATTGGGTCCGGGCTTCCCCTTAAGCAGAAGCCTTTTCTTTATTTGAGTATACGGCGTCACCTAAAACCTTCTACTTCTATTGGTCTGGGCCCAACGAAAGTAACCTTACTCTTCCACGTGGAGGTGACAACTACGAGATCTGACCACCGTCTCCATACTCGACCCTGCTGAACCATTGGTTCTGAAGAGACCTCCACCTCTTCATCCTATCCTCTCTTCTTCAGTCATTCTTCTTGTCATTCATTTTTCTTTTCCCAACAAGACTTTCGCCAAACCTTATTGAATTAAGAAATCTTTCACCTTTCTTTGCCAAAGAGTGAAACTGCTCCTTCCATCAAATTTATGTATAGTGAAAATTGAGGATGAACTGTTTGCCGTGTTTGTTGAATTTAACCCTCATTGCTACAGTACTCGATTTTCCAACATTGCACACGTACTGCTACAAGATCCGAGTTGACACAGTATTGCTACAGAGCTCGATTTGCTACAATACTAAGTTGGCATAGTATCTCATAGTACTATTCACAATAGCAATGATTTTACTACATGTTGGGAATTAATCCGATAAATTCAACAAACACACCACAAGAAAAATAATTGAACACAAAGTTTAACTTGGTTCGACATTTCAATGCCTACATCTACCAACATAAAATAATCTTCCACTATATGTGAAATAAATTACAATACAAGAAATATATAAATATTCTTAGATTAAATCAACCAAAATTTATAGTATCATCTTTCACATAAACCCGAAAAATTATTTCTTTTATCCTTTAGACCCCCTAGAGAAAATACTGGTGTTTTCCTTTAAGTGTTTTCCCACACTCATGACACTCCAAATTATACTTAAACTTGCAAACCCAAGTTAATCTTGTATAAATTAAAACAAGAATAGTTTTCCTTTAAAATATTCTCACCTTGAAAGACTTTCCACTTCACAATGTTCCTCCTCTTTCAATGCTTATATCTCTTGTCTATTTATAAATAGGAGCAGCCTACTATCTTTGACAATATTGGCAACATGCCAACATTATCAAAGTTGGCAACGTGCCAATATTTCAAAGTTGACAGCATGCCAACTTTGACATTAATTATTATTTCACTCACACTTTATATCCCAACATTACCCACCTTCGCAAATCATGGAAATCATCCTCTGCATATAATGATCTTTGATGTCAGAGATGAGGTTGGGGAAATTATGTTACCAGCTGAATGTTTGGAAAATGTTTTTGTTTTTGACTTGTCTATTATAGCATATAGAGAATCTTCAATTGCAGTTACTAGAAAGCATAATCGTTCTGATTTAGGGATAATGTGCAAATATACCCCAATGTTTAGCTAAAAGTGCAGATCAACCCTTAAAATTTTTCGAGGCGTAGATATACCCCTAATGTTTTCAAAACCCATCATCCCGCCCCATCACTTAACGTTTCGTCTCTTTTACCGTTTTTGGGCCCATTTATCAGTCCATGTGGATAAAAATAAAAATAATAAAATATTATTAAAATATTTTATTATTAAAATCCACTCACTCACCTCTCTCTAACCCTTACTTTCACCATCACTCGCACCTCTCTCTCTCTCTATTCTCTGTCCCTCGACCCTCACAATCACCCACTGGCTCTCTCTTTCTTCACCATCACTCGCACCTCTCTCTCTCTCTCGATTCTCTGTCCCTTGCAATCATCCACTGGCTCTCTCTTTCTTCACCATCACTGACCCTATCTGTGTTATTAATCAATTCCCTATTTGCCGGCGAACTTCCTCACACACAGAAAGCCAAAACAAACCCACATCAACGAGACCAACTCAGAACACTCTCACCGATTCCACCCGCACCAGCTTTCTCTCTATCCCTCAACTTACCCACTCAGCCAACACCCATATATCACTCGATTCCTCAAACTCGACTCGCCTTCCCCTCATCAGCTCTCTCTTTCTTCCATTGAATGATACATCTCACTCTTTCATCGACAATCTCTCTCTCTATCTCTTTTTGGTGCTAGTTGTTACTGGATCAATAATATTTTTACTTTTTGGTGGTTTAATTGTTTTTTGTTGAATCGTTATTACTGGAATCGATTGATCTCTCGTCTCAATGATTGATTGTGATTGGTTTCGGTTAGTAGCCCATTTTTGGTGCTTAGAACAAAAGGCAAAACATGTCTGGTTTTGATTCTGATTCATTTAAGCTGTAATCGGTTTTGTCTGTGGGTTTAATAATATTTTTTGTCTCTTGCGTTCTATGTTTTTTCTTTTAATTTAATTTTTGAACAAATAGGGATGCCCTTATATTAAAATTTATTTTGTGAAAAAAGAATTAATTAATTGAAAAAATGGAAAACTATAATCTAATTTGGGCTAAATTTAAAATTAATACCTTGAATAACCGGTTTGTTAATTTAGTTTTGTTATCTATACCTTGAATCATCGGTTTGTTAATTTAGTTTTGCGTTTAGGATGAGAATTAAGTTTTTGATGTATGAAGAATTGAGTTTGTGATGTTTGTGGATTTTAATCTTACTTTTGGAATGATAATTAACAGAGAATAGAGAAAGAAAGAACGAGATAGAGAGATTTAATATTACCCTTAATATTTTATTATTATTTTTGTCCACGTTGGACTGACAAATGGGTCCACAAACTATGAAAGAAATGGAACGTTAAGTAATGGGGTGGGATGATGGGTTTTGAAAACAGTAGGGGTATATTCGCGCCTTGAAAAATTTTAAGGGTCAATCTGCACTTTTAGCTAAACACTGGAGTATATTTGCATCTTTTCACTTCTGATTTATGAGTGATGAAAGAGTGTGGGGTAGCAGAATCATGGGTGAAGTTTGAGAATGTGGGATCATCCTTGGAAGGAAGCAATGGAGAATCAATTGTGCTGGGTGTAAGAAATAATGCAGAGATAATATTGGAATATTATAATCGTGTAGAGGTTGTTTTATATGACCTTGAAAGCCAACAGATTAAGAATCTTATAGATGAAACGATACCAATAAATTCTTTTGTTTATAACTATATGGAGAGCCTAGCATTAATTGATAAAGGAAATCAAATGAAGAAAACGATGGAATCAGATGCATGAGAATTAAGGACCGATACAAGTACCTCAAAGCTCAAACTGATGCAAAATCTGAGTAAGAAATGCTATGCAGTCAGTAACATCAGACTGCTTTGTATCTTCCTCGTGCATAGATTTTTCCCCCCGACTGTCAGCTGATGGTCATAAAGTCAAGGGCGGAAGTATTATGGGGCTGGGGTGGACTGTAGCTCAGGGTAGTTTAGGAAAAAAAAATTCACTTGGCTTTTTGTCTTTCATAGTTTAGGAAAAAACAAAAAAATAATAAAAATTACTTGGTTGTTTAGTCTTTAGTGTATTGTAGCCCAATGGTATTTTTTAAAAAACAAAATTTCCAAAAACCTTCTTTCATTTCACGTGTTGCTTTTTCTCTTTTATCAAAATCAAATATTTTTTTTTCCCTTTTTATCAAAGTTAAATCCTTCTTAATTCATGATCCAAAATCTGCAGCAAGAAGCGAAGAACCATTTTTTATTTTTCAAGAACCAAATCCAAAACCAGAACAAAATAAATAGAAATATCTAAAAAGTCCCCCAATTACTTTGTGCTCAAAAAGACCATAACTTTTTTAATCCTCCTTAATCAAACAATTAGTTGTCAATCTCATTCATTAAAAAATTCAATTAATTATCTATTTCATTTTTCATGAAGGTATGTTATTCATTCTTTTTCACATTTTCAGTATTTTGTATTTGTAAATGGGTTTCTTTTTTTATTATTATTATTATTTATTTATGTTTGTTTCCCAAGAAAAAAGAATTAGAATTAGATTAAATTATGAATTTTTATGTTTCTTAAATATGAATTTGTGTGTATATAAGAATTAGATTAAGATTAAATTATTTTTATAAAATTTATAGAATTAGATTTAGATTATTTTCTTAAATTTCATTTCTTTTTGATGGAATAGGAGGGTAAAGAAATATAATAACAATAATAATAATTACCCACAATAGAAATAGGGAAATAAATGAAAAATCATATAGTTTTAAAAAAAAAAAAATTATACAGTATTTAATTAGAATAATTGAAAATGAAATTTAATTAGCTTGTACTTTGAATTCATTAATTTTATTGACTTGTATTATATTCACTTGTTAAATTTAAAATTTATTTGTAAATTCTATTAATTTTTGATAAAATTTAATCAAACTATATAAATAATTTTATGGAGAGGTAACTAAAATTTATAGTCTAGCATGGGATAACAAAAAAATTTTATTACGCCCTTACATAAAATATTTTGGGAATGACGAATAAGCCTTTTTTCTATGACATTAGAGTCGTCTCTAGGTATATGACGTGTCAAATTCGATTATTTATCAAAGCCAAATTTACAAGAACAAAAACAAAAATAAAAACAAAAACTATTTGGAAATGACCAAGAATGTTAAGAATAGACATCAACCTGTGCAAGTAATAGAAATTTTTACCTGATCTATATTAGTTCATTACTTAATTAATAACATAGTTTAATTGTCCTTTTATTTCTGCCAAACCATTGTCTACAATGTGGGTTGATGTTTAATTTTGAACTCTTTATAATACAAATCCTTAAAATTTGTATTTCAAGGAAATATTATATATATCTTGACTTGCTATTTGATAGAGCATGTTTAAGTTTCTGCATTAATGCCAGATTATATGCTGCGGAGTAAGGACTGATGTTAACCTTGTTTATGATTGTATTGACATCATGCTTTTGCTTTTTAATTGTATGCAAAGATTATAATTTTTAATTTTGTTAGGTTGAAAATGAAGTACTAAAGTTAGCTTCATTATAAAAGTTGATGCAATGTTAGTATTAAAATTTATGTTTGCCAATTTACCCAGATGATATGTCTATGTATAAGGCTAAGCACATCACTATTAATAGTGGTCTTTTTGTAGGGTAATTTTTTAGGGAGTATTTTATTTTTACCTTAATAAAGTTTACACCTTTATAAGGGAAGTAAATTAGTTTATTAGTTTTGCATTCTCATTTAAAAAAAAAAAAAAATAGTTTAGTTTTGTAACATCTTCAAGAAAGAAAAGTCCCCCCTTGATGATTTTTCCAACATCAAACAAACATTTTTTGGCATTTAATTTCTTCAAAACAATTGGGAGAAATTCAAAACTCAAGTTATTGGATAAAATAGATACCGATGTTAAAGAATGTGAAATAAATTGAAATTATTTTTAATATGGGATAAAATTAGGAGTGCTCATGGTTTGATTTGGTTGGTTTAGAATAAATATTTTTAATCAAACTAATAAAGTCGATTTTAAATACTTCAACTCTTAACCAAACCAAGTAATTTTAAAAAATATTCAAACTAAAACTATTTGAATTCGGTTTGAATAGTAGATTTAATCGGTTTGACAAAAGTTAAAAATAAATAAAATTTAAAATTTAAAAAATCATAAAAATTTAACAAATATTAAAATAAAATCATATTATTAAATAACAATTAACCTTATCATTATTATTAAAAAAAAAAAACAAATTTCAGGTGTATATTTAAAATTCTATAGTATAATAATAATAATAAATTAGAATGAAATATTTCCTAAAAAAATTAGTAGGTATCAAAATAATAACATAAAAATCCTCTAAATATAGAAATTTAATAAATATTTTTAACTTATAATAATTTGTATATTAGTAAAGTACATATCTAAAAAATACATAATTTTATTATATTATTGATTCGGTTCGATTTAACTGGATTTTCATTTTTTTAAATTAAAAATTTGATTTATAAAAATTTTAAAATCGTATTCAATCATAAAACAACTTAAACTATAATTTTTTATTTAAATTAAATTTAATCAATTCGATTCGGTGGATTTGATTAATTTTTGTGAAAGATAAAATTATGTAAATGTTTTCAGAGTTATGAGGTAAAATTTTAATTTTAGAAACTTTGGGACCCATATACGGTAATAGCCACCGTCTCTGTCTCTGTTTCCAGACTAGTCTCTGCTTGGGAGAGAGAGAAAAAAAAATCTAAAGAAATGTGGTGTAATTTGCCTGAAGAAGTAATTGCAGAAATCTTCTGCAAATTGCCAATTAAATCCATACTAAGATGCATCTCTGTGTGTAAATCATGGAATTCTCTAATCAAAAACCCCAATTTCATTTTCACCCATCTTCACAAAACCAAGAATCAATTGCTTCTCCATCGTGTCTCTATCAACTCCGCAGAACAACACTATATCCTGCGTTTCAACAATAAAGATTTAAGGGAGTATATGCCAGTCACTTACCCTTTCAACGCCGGCTACTACTTCAACGTCGCGGGTTCTTGCAACGGTCTCGTCTTCTTGTATAACGATTATAGGTATACATGCATCTTCTGGAATCCTTCTCTTAGAAAATACCTCAAAATTCCCCAACCCAATTCTTTATTTCCCAAATTCTGCCCTCGAAGTAGGAGTTTTATTGGTTTAGGATTTGATTTAAGTACAAATGATTATAAACTTTTAAGAATTATGAAATGCCCTGCTCAATCTGACATTGGAATTGAAGCTCAGTTTAAGGCAGAGGTCTATTCTTTAAATTTGAATTCTTGGAAGGATATTACTGATATTGCTCCAAGAAAGTTTGATATAGGTCAACATGTTGTTCCAGCTTTTGTTAATGGTGCATTGCATTGGCCTGTAACATATTGGAATAGGAAATTTGAGCCTTGGACTTTTATGATGGTGTTTGATTTGAAAAATGAGATATTTGGTGAGATTATGTTGCCAGAGTGTTTGGTGAATTTTGGTTCATCCAATATAATTGTTCAGGCATATGGAGATTCGTCGATAGCAGTTATTAGTGATCGGCATTCCATTAATAACCCATATCCGTATGATGATAATCAAACTCATATATGGGTGATGAAAGATTATGGTGTAGCAGGGTCGTGGGTGAAGTTGGCAACCCTTGGTAAACGCTGGAGAGGTAGGTCAATGGTGTTGGGACTTAGGAATAATGGAGAAGTTTTGATGGAACTTTCTCGTGGACGAATAGCCTCGCATAACCCACAGACCCAAAAAATTAGTAATCTTATAACAGTGAAAAATGGTCATTCCTATGTTTATAGCCATGTGGAGAGCCTAGCATTACTGGATAAAGGAAATGGTGAAGGGATTGAAACCAATACAAGTAGTCCCAGTATGTAAAGCTATCTAAATTCTAAACAGGTAGCTGATGCAGTCTCTGGATTAAAGAAGCAAGTCTTTACCGAAGTGTGGCTGATTTGGTTAGTTCTAATGTTAACTTCTACTATATGTAGCCAAGCAAGCAGACTTTACCATCAGACTCTTCTGCATCTTCCTCTGTTACACTTTCATCAAGTATAAAGATATATTTCCTTATTGTAAGCTACTGGTCATAAATTGCTAGGGAATGACCAAGAAGTGTTGAGTGAGCACAGCTATCATCCCATAAATGTAAGAAAAGTTTGGACATGTCTATTGTTTTGATGCATTACTCATAACACTGTATAGAGCTTAATGGTACTTGTATTTCTTACCAGACCATAGGGCTGCTTATTGTGGATTGCACAGCGAAAGCACAAAAATTATCATTGGTATTGCAGTAGTTGCTTAATTTTGTACTTTTCATTATACAAATTGTTAATTTGCTAGAATGTATTATAGCTGTGTTAATGTCAGATTAGATGCTAGCAACTGGTGTTAACCTTGATTACAATTGTGTTGATATCCTATTTGTAATATCCAGACATTATATGCTCTGCTTGTTAATCATGTGTGCGAAGATACAAATTGTTAATTTTTGCTAGGTTTAATATGAATTGAGAGCCCTGTCTAAAGTTAGTTGATGTGACATTAGTATTTCAAATTTTGTTTGCATTTTGTAAACAGACATGATGTCTGTAAGACATGGATGGCCATGTCTATGAAGGATGTATTTTTGCTTCCCAATTCACATGGTGAAGGTGCTGCTTAGTTGTGGTTTTTCTTTGATGGCGCTGTTAATGTGGGCAACTAGTCTTGCTGAATAGTTTTGCATTTTCTCCTCTGTTTTCTGGTGTTTCAACTCAAATTATGTTTTAACCATTGACAAACATGGAAGTATCACTACATAGAAATTAAATGTCCATATAAGTTGAATTGCAATCTTTATGTAAATAAAATAGCAAATATTAAAAAGAAAACTCGTCTACTAATTGATTTATTTTTACTAAGGAAGTGCATCGGTTGTATCTTCCACTTGGTCTTCATCACTTGGATTACTTTTATCAATGGCATCACTTGCATTTTTTCCTTTATCAAGTAAGGCTAGGCTCTCTACATATGTATAAGCAGAAAAACTTTCGCCTATATCTAGAGCTATAAGATGTTCAGTATCTTGGCTCTCAAGGTCATATGAAACAACCTTTCCAGGACAACATTCCATCAGTAAATGTCCATTCTTCCTAAACCCTAACATGGTTGATTTGATTGTCCTCATTTTCCAACATGTGCCGCCGTCCTTCGACCTTGACCCCGATATGGACATTGGCCCATCTGTGAAGCATGTGGATCTTAATTCTTTCCATGATTCCTCTACCCCATACTGTTTCATCACCCATGTACATGTTAAAGTTAAACACGGAGCATCCAACTTTTTAAAAGTAATAACTGCAATTGAAGAATCACCAAATTCCATAACCAACAAGTCATACATATTAAAATTTGCCACACACTCTGGCAACATAATTTCGCGAAAGACCTCTTCTCTTACATCAAATGCCATTACAAAACTCTTCCTACTATCATTCGCTATCCAATGCAATGCACCATTCACGAAAGCTGGAACAAATTTAGTGTTTACATAATACTTTGGTGCAATATGAGTAATATTCTTCCAAGAATCTGATTTAAGTGAGTAGAGCTCAGCCATAACCTGAGTTTCTTGTTCAGGGGATCTCATCATTCCAAGAACCTTGTAATCATTAGCGTTATAATCAAAGCCAAGAGCAACTAAATAAAAAAACTGATGGTCCATGGCCATGGAGGTAAAATTTGATTTTGGAAGCATCATAAATTTTTGAATGCAAGGATTCCATAGAATAATTTCATGAGTAAATTCTTCATCAAAGAAGCAAAGCACTCCATTGCAAGAGCCAACAAGCCTATTGTATTGACAATTGGATGGGACATGCAGTGGCATGTACTCTTTGAACTTTGTATTATCCAAATACAAAGAGTAGTTTGCTTCATAGTTGACATAATATTGAAAGAGGAGCAATTGGGGATTGTTTGATTTGGTTTTTGAGGAGAAAACTTTGTGAAGGTGAGTGTAAATAAAATAGGGACTTTTGATAAGGGCATACCATGACTTGCACACGCTGGTGCACCTCAACAAACTCTTGACGGACGTCTTGCACAAGATTTCCACCAAGACTTGTTCGGGAAAAGTATCAAACATCTTCATGAATTCTCAATCTAGACGGAAAGACGGATAGGAAGAGGCAAAAGGGTTATATAATAATAGTCTCTAATTAACCCATATATATAGGAACCTAGAGTGGCGGCTAGTATCCACACACTTTACAAGTGGTATAAGGAATAGACATATAAAACTAATTGAACTACTCATAGTCTGTGAATACTCGCTCAATTAATTTACATGGGTGTATTAGATTAGGAGAATTAAAAATTTTTACAGACTTAAAAAGTCAGAAGATATTCAATAATAACTTTTAAATACTCTATAAAAATCAAGAGGTATTTAATAATAACTTTTAAAAACTTTAAAAAAGTCTATAAAAATCAAAGAGTATTCAATTACAATTTTTATAAAGTCTATAAAAGTTAACTAGTATTCAAAAAGTCATTAACTTTTATAAATAATAGACTTTTGTATATTTTTATTGACTTTTTATGTATTGTATGAATAAAAAATTTTCACAATTCTCTTTCACTTCTCCTCAAGATTTCAGCCGACTTTTTTTTGAAACTACATACAAAAAATAAAATAAAATATTTCACAACCTTCAAAAAAGAAAAAAATAACACACAACATATAAACCTATAGTTGATAGAAATATGATAACGGGTGAGTGTCTAAATACAATTAATTATTAATTAAATTAACCTTTAAGTTAACATAATTTTTAAAAAAGTTTAAAATGTTCTCTTTTTTTTCTTCTTTTAAATAGAATATATAATTTATATACATAAAAAATTATATAGAATATCATATAAATTTTA
>CATKHJ010959429.1:0-13822 GCA_949750685.1 Vernicia montana
CTTGCGTGTGAAGGTTTTAACTTCTTATTTGTATGCTCATATTTACATGTTTGTAGAAATGTTTAGAGCTCCATGTGTGTAACTAAGGTATACATGTTCATATGTATACAAGGGATGTTAAGTAATAATTGTATACAAAAATATATATATATTACGAGTTTATGTATTAGTAAATGTGTATAAGAACTTGAATAATAGATGTGATATCAGGTTGAGATCTTGGGCATATGTGATGTGTATTGATATTATTGATTAGTTGCTTGTACCAGAAAAAATTGAGGATGTGCATGGGTTCTACGAGTGGTTAGTGCCCTTACGGTTACCCATACCCTAGGACTGTCACGGTTCAGAAGTTTGGTCGTGACAATCCCTCTCACTATTCAAAGAGAGTCCAATCTCCTAAGCCCAAGACCTAGATTGCCTAACAGATAGGTCAATCCCCTTAAATCAGAATCAACCAAATCTTTTCACTAACTCCACCTGATCAGCCAAACCAAAGGGTCCTCCACCCGATCAGCCAAGCCAAAAGATCCTCCACCAGATCTGCCAAGCCAAAAGATCCTTCATCCGATCAGCCAAGTTAAATGATCTTTCACCCGATTAGCCAAGTCAAGAGGTTCACCCGATCGATTAAATCTTATCTCTTGAGCTGACTCACCATAGGCCGAGGCTCTCTCCTCTTTTCAAAAAAACTTCTCGGGCCGATTCGCCATAGGTCGAGGCTCTCCTCTTTTCAGAATCTTTTCCAAATCTCTTGAGTCGACTCGCCATAGGTCGAGGCTCCCTTTCCCATCCTCCTTTATCTTGGAATCACCCACACCCATCAACCAGAAATGTCTAAACACTCACCTAGACATCAAATTAGTATTTTTTTTCCCATATTCCTAAAATCACCTTTCAGACAACCAATCATTGGTTCAAGGTATCTAGTTTTGCATAAACACCTTTCTGCTTAGGGTCTAGATTACCTATCATGGCCATCACTCAGAAATATGACAGATTTGTCAAACCTTCCTAAGACAACCTTAGGAGCCCACCAAAGAATCATTTCGTAACATACAAGTCACTTTGTTCCATGATCATTACATGCAAATTGCATTCATAACATACATAGAGCAAACCTGTGAATCCACCCTCTTGCATCCATGCAATCATCCACTACATGCATCATCAAGTTAAGCAAAAGGTCCATGAATCCTAAAACATGCATACATAAACATGCATCATCTATACACAAAAATACATGCATGTGCGGTTATCCGCAGTCATACACCATCATGCATAAGCCGAGCTAATGGCCTCTCCTCCTTGAAGCTGACCGACACCTTTCTGAAATTTACCAGTACCTCTTCGAAGCTGACCAACATCTTTCTAAAATTGACCAGTATCTCCTCGAAGCTAATTGACATCTTTCCAGAATTGATCAGTACCTCTTCGAAGATGACCGGTACCTTTCCGGAGCTGACTAGTACCTCCTCGAAGGTGATCGACATCTTTCCAAAATTGACCAGTACCTCCTCGAAGCTTACCGACACCTTTCTGAAATTTATCAGTACCTCCTCGAAGCTGACCGACATCTTTCCAAAATTGACCAGTATCTCCTTGAAGCTGACTGATATCTTTCCAGAAGTGACCAGTACCTCCTCGAAGCTGACCGACACCTTTTCGAAGCTAACCAGTACCTCCTCGAATGTGACTAACATCTTTCTGAAATTGACCAGTACCTCTTCGAAACTGACTGACATATTTCCATAAATGACCAGTACCTCCTCAAAGCTGACCAACATCTTTTCAGAGTTGACCGGTACCTCTTTGAAGCTGACTGACATCTTTTCGAAACTAACCAGTACCTCCTCGAAGCTGACCGACATCTTTCCTAAATTGACCGGTACCTTCTTAAAGCTAACCGCAACACCATTTCACAACTATACTTCCAAGCAAAGTAGCCTTCCTTCACCCGACCCTGACCATGGTAACAATCTTTCACCCGATTTTAACCATGGTAACCATCTTTCGCCCAAGAGACAAGCAGTTATGATACCAATGATGCAAAATCTCCTAAAGATACCGGGAGCGTCCTCCCTTATTAATCAATCCAGTTAAACCTTCACCCAGAAATGTCTAGAAATGATCATCTAGACATCACCCTGGTTCCTTCCCCCGCCTTTTTGTCCAAGTCAGCCCCATGCTTCACCCAAAAATATCTAGCCACTGACCTAGACATCACTTTGGTTCCTTATACCATCATTTTCAACCATTCACTCACCCAAACATGTCTAAGCACTTACCTAGACATCACTTTGGTTCCTTTTGCCATCTTCATTTTCAATTATTCTCTCACCCAAACATGTCCAAGCACTGACCTAGACATCACTTTGGTTCCTTATACCATCCCTTTTCAACCATGTCTCTCACCCAAATATGTCTAAGTACTGACTTAGACATCACTTTGGTTTCTTAGACCATCCATTTTCAACCATGTCTCTCACCCAAACATGACCAAGTACTAACCTAGATATCACTTTGGTTCCTTAGACCATCCATTTTCAACCATCCCTTTCACCCAAACATGTCTAAGCACTGACCTAAAGATCACTTTGGTTCTTTGTACCATCTCTTCTTTTGGATTCACTATCATCAGAATCGCCTTACAGACAAGACAATTCTGAGGAGGGGGCCACTGTGAACCCTCAATTTTGCACCCTTAAGATGCTACTGCAACTTGACACCTGCTAAATTTCGTGCGCTACACAGAGCCAAGTGATCTTGTGATTTCCCTAGTACCTATAAGGGCTAGAGGAAATACTCTCCTTTGCTTGTGGATGTTTAAATACTCGCTCTTTATTTTTCCCATATATCTCATAATTATGCCATGCTCATGCATTATAAATCGTCATTAATAATTGTCATTCATGAAATCTATTTTCAAAGTTAAATTAAAACCAAAAACTTAGTCCCTGAGCTCAACTTGGTTCAAGGACTAGTGACCTTTATCCTTAGGTAAATTAATCAATGATTAATAAATTGGAGTCAAATTGGGTTTTTCCTTAATTTTTCTATTTAAATAAATTAGGGTGGCGACTCTTGAATCTCTTTCAAAAATCAAATTAATTTTCTGAGGTGATAGCCGCTTCCAATTGTGAGCACCGAAACTAGTACCTAACCTCCTTTAAAAATCGCTCGCCTTTCCTTAAGGCATTTTCCCGAGCGAGGGGAGGGGCGTTCGAGCGAGGCCTCACAGTAGTTAGTTACTTCCCAGATGTGTTTCCAAAAGAATTGCTAGAGTTTCCACCTGAGATGTAGATTGAATTCAATATTGAACTCTTTCTAGGTACACAACCCATATTCGTTCCTCCTTACCGTATGACACCTATGAAATTGAAAGAGTTAAAAGCACAGTTGCAAGACTTGTTGGACAAGGGGTTTATTAGGCCAAGCAGTTCACTATGGGGTGCACCAGTCATATTTGTAAAGAAAAAAGATGGTTCACTTTGATTGCGCATCAACTATAAGCAGTTGAACAAAATAACTGTTAAGAACAAGTACCTTTTGTCAAGGATTGATGACTTGTTTGATTAGTTACAAGGGGCCAGTTATTTTCCAAGATCGACCTCATATCGAGTTATCACCAAATTAGAATTCAGAATGAAGATATCTGCAAAACTGCCTTTAAGATGAGATATGGCCATTACGAGTTCACAGTGTTGCCTTTTGGCTTAACTAATGCTCTTGCGACATTTATGGATCTAATGAATCGGGTATTTAAGCCATTCTTGAATAAATTTCTGATTTTCTTCATTGATAATATCCTTATTTATTCCAAGAACAAAGAAGAGCATAAAGAGCAATTGAGGATAGCATTGTAAACTCTAAGGGAGCACCAATTGTATGCCAAGCTATCGAAGTGTGAGTTTTGGCTTGATCGTGTTTGCTTCTTAGGACATGTAGTAAGCAAAGATGGAATCAAAGTGGATCCTAAGAAGGTTAAGGCAGTGTCAAATTGGCCTAAACCCACGAATGTGACAAAAGTGCATAGTTTTCTTGGCTTGGCGGGTTATTATAGGAGATTTGTCAAGGATTTCTCCAAGATAGCTGCATCATTGAACGAGTTAACTAGGAAGAAGGTGAAGTTTCTATGGGATGATGATTATGAGTATAATTTTTAGAAACTCAAGACATGCCTCACAACAGCTCCAGTATTTGCATTATCAAAGGGGTCGTCAAGTGGATTTGCAATCTACTGTGATGCTTCAAGGGTAGGACTTAGATGTGTCCTTATACAACATGGAAAGGTGATTGCATATGCTTCAAAATAGTTGAAGAGACATGAGATGAGCTACCCCATATATGACCTAGAGATGGCACCGGTGATCTTTGCTCTCAAAATATGGAGGCATTATCTTTATGGTGAGAAGTGTGAAATCTACACCAATCACAAGAGCCTTCAGTATATCTTACAACAAAGAGACTTAAATCTAAGACAAAGAAGATGGGTAGAGCTACTCAAGGATTATGATTGTCAAATTCTTTATCATTTGGGCAAAGCTAAAATAGTGGCGAATGCCATGAGTCAAAAATCAATAGGAAGCTTAGCCCACATTGCAGAGTCAAAGAAACCGTTAGTAAAAGAGTTGAAGGAATTATTTAATAAGGGGTTGCAACTTGAGGTTTTCGAATCTCAAGTGTTGATTGCACACTTTCAAATGAAGCCCAAATTAATTGATGAGATAAAAGAATCACAAAACAAAGACCCCCAGCTTATCAAGTTGAAGACAGAAGTCCAAGTAAACCAAGCACCAGGCTTTGAGCTGAAAGATGATGTGTTGAAATATGGGAATCAGTTATGTGTACCAGATGTCGATGAACTTAAATAAAAGATATTGAAAGAAACTCATCAAGCTCCTTATAGCATTCATTCAGGTGCAACAAAGATGTATCATGACATCAAGAACTGTTATTGGTGGCCTGGTATGAAAAAATATGTGGCTACATTCGTGTCTTCATGCTTGATATGTCAACAAGTCAAGTTTGAGCACCAAAAGCCTTCTAGTCTTCTGCAAGAGATTAAATTACCAGAGTGGAAATGGAAGCGTATCACAATAGACTTTGTAATGGGATTACCAAGGACTTATAGGGGCTATAACTCTATATGGGTGATTGTGGACAGATTGACCAAGTTAGCCTATTTTCTAAAAGTGAAGACTACTTATACGGTATCTTAATATGCTCAATTATACTTGGACAAGATTGTGAGCTTTCATGGTGTACCAGTGTCCATTATATCGGATAGAGAGTCTCAATTCACCTCTAGATTTTGGCAAAAGTTGCAAGAGGCATTGGGCACACAACTAGACTTTAGCACAGCTTTTCATCCACAAATGGATAGGCAATCAAATAGGACCATACAAACCTTAGAAGACATGAAAGAATGTGTGTGCTTAACTTTAGTGGAAGTTGGGATAAGTACTTGCCTTTGATAGAGTTCACGTATAATAACAGCTATCACTCCACCATTGGTATGGCACCGTATGAGGAATTGTATGACAGGAAATGTAGATCGCCATTATATTGGACAAAGTTAGGAGACAAGTACCTTGAAATGCCTGATTTGATTAAGGATACTTTAGAGAAAGTACCAATTATAAGAGAAAGATTAAAGATGGCCTTCAGTAGACAAAATAGCTATATCGATCTGAAGAGGAAAGATGTTCACTTTTCCATAGGAGATCATGTATTCCTCAAAGTCTCTCCTATGAAAGGTGTGATGAGATTTGGAAAGAAAGGAAAGCTTTCACCAAGATTTGTTAGACCATTTGAAGTGTTGGAAAGAGTTGGTAATGTTTCTTACAAGCTAGCTCTTTCACCTAATATGAGCCATGTGCATTCGATATTCCATGTGTCTATGTTGAGGAAGTATGTGTTGGATCCATCACATGTGTTACAAACACAAGCTATTGAAGTGGATGAAAACTTAGCTTATGAGGAGATCCTAATTGCAATCATTGATCGACAAGTGAAGAAACTAAGGAATAAAGAGATAGCTTTGGTGAAAGTGCTAATGCGCTAATTCTATGCTATGCTACCGCAAGTGCACGGGTCACTCAGGTAATATAGAGTGAATGAGTTATCGTTCCACAGAGGACAAGTATCAAGTATTAGCTTAAATTTCGATAGTTGTTTAGCAAATTAAATTGTTTGAATAATAATTAAACTAAAAATAGCTAATTAAACTAAAGGATTTAACTAAGAAATAAGAAGAAATTTGCAAAGATAATTGATAATGGAACTGACCTAGATACTGAATCCTCCTAGACTCGATATATATTTCATGAAAAGCAACTCAATTAAATCAAATAATGAACTGAATTGGTATTCTACTAAGTTAGATTGAAACCTCTCTCAAGTGAGCCAATCCCTAATTACTAGATAACATGCAAGGACTCTAGTCTCAAACACAATTAACTAGCTATTGCATTAACGATAAAGAACAATAAACCAAAGAATCTTGTAGGTCTATTTTTAGTACTCCAATCAATTCTCAACCTTTGTGAGTGTTCAATTCTAATTAAGCTTTCTCAAGACAATTAATAAGAAAACAATATCTGATTAACAAGTATGCAATTGCTAAAAAGATGTAGTATTAATAATCACAAAGATAAAACAATTCAATGAATGATTCAATTGATAAATGTTTTTCAATTCATACAATAAAATCTAGGGTTCATCAAATATCTGGTTTAAAAGAAATTAGTTCATGATAACATATTGGAAACAAGAATAAGAGAAAAATGCAAGAGAAATCAAACAATCCATCTCGAATGATTTGATAACTTCTACTTTAATCTTCAATTCTTGATTTAGAATTTTGAGTATTTGGATCTCCAACTCAATTCCAGCTGCAAAACCTTCATTTTTCTTCAGAGAAATCGCCTCCCAAAAGATAAAAGTCTGATACCCTTTTCATTTCTTTCATTCTATTTTTATACTCTTGGAAAAATGCTTGATACGCCCAGAATCCTTGATGGTATGCTCGTACCATCCTGGGCATACCAACAATTTGTTTACAAAAACTTGCATCTTTAAAACTGTCCAAAATGGAAATGAAACGCCCACAATGCATAATGGTATGGACGTACCAATATGAAGGTTGCTCAAAAGATGCTTTGTTCCTTCATTCCCAGTCATGATTCCGGCTCAAATGACCACGGCATTCCAAAACATGAAGAATTCCTACAAATTACTCTGAAAAGTGCTTGAACAAATAAATTAAACTCAATTTAACAATAAAATACGCTAATGAACAAGGGTAAAATATCATCAATCATACACTTATCAAATTCCCCCACACTTGAGTTTTTGCTTGTCCTCAAGCAAATTGAATCAAAACAAATAGCACAAACATAAAATTCCTCCCTAGAATGAGCAACAATCAAACAGTTAAATGATAGACAACTTAGAATCCGCATAGCTCGAAATCAATGATCAATAAAAAATCTTCCAAAATGATAACCCAAACTAGGATGCATTTATAACCAGTTTATACAGACCTAAACCTTGAATTGAAGACTTACAAATGTGAACAACTATTTCAAAAGTGCAAAGTTCAATCATAACAGTAATAATAAAAATTTTCTCCTAGGTGCATGGTTATCCCAAGAATGTTACTTCTCATATATGCACTTTTTAAGGAGCCCGACTTGTTTGAACTGACAGTAGCCTTTTGATGCGAAGGCAAATATTTGTGATGCTGGCCCTCGGTTACTCAGCTAAGATCAAAATTCAAATAGCTACTAGCACTATTCTTGATCTCAACCCTTATGTTTCTGAAAAGAGTTGAAAACAGCAGAATAGATTCTAAATTTTCAAAGCTCCTTTTTTTAAAAAAAAAATAATAATAATTCAATGAGGATGAAAACATACAACCTAAGATATATAGGATTTCCACTAAGTAAAACTAAACATTATGAAAATTCTTGTGCTCATAAATGTAACTAAAGTTTCAAGATTTAGAAAATTGCAAAATCTTTGTCAAAACAACATCCTAGAAAAACTACCAAATTGGATTCTTAAAGAAAGATCACATCACTCAATTTGTGCATCAACAAATTATCACCATTTAAGCATAAGCAAGTCATCAACTAGGGAGATAAAAATTTATGCTATACTAATTATTAAGATTCAATTCACTTCAGATAATTCAAAATCAACATAAAAGGTATGCATTGAAGTTTCAATTAGTCCCTCTCTCACACTTAAATCACACATTGTCCCCAATGAGGAACAAACAAAGTACAAAAGAATAAAAAGAGGAGAGAGAAAGAAAAATGACTCTGTCATTGATATAACCGGAAAGAAGGGGATCCACAATCCATGCTATCCATCTCAAATAGGGCACAAGTCAGATATGAGCGCTTCAAAAGAAAACAAAGATAATCCAGAAGAATAATAGTGATCCAATAATAAAAAGACAAGAAAAGAAAAGAAAAATGAAAAACAGTGCAAAATATGAAGTACAGTCATCCAAAAAGACAATAATAGAAAGGAAGAGAAGGGGACTAATTGCCCATCTCATCATCATCCCCATCACCATCATGGGAGATATCATCATCACCCGTAACCACATCATCATCAACAGAGGCATAAAATGGGAATGGTGGGGGTGGCTGTGGTGGCTGGAAACCCTGAGTTTCCCAAAATGCCACCATGGAAGATTGGAGCCACGCCAATTGGGTCGTAAGGAAACGCTGGGTCTCCATCACCTACTGCTGAATCTGGGTGATTAGCCGCTGATCGAGTTGGACTCTCTGGATCTGACTCTCTATTCTGCATATTTGTCTTTCAAAATCAGTTGGTTTCCTGTCTATCTCAATATCCTCCTCAACTGTATTCCTCTAATTATAGAATGGAGGTGTAGCCTGAAATGATGGGATAGCAGAAGAAGAAAGTCCTACAGTAGAGGATGGTCCATCTGCAGTGGACGAGCCAGGCATATCAGTGGGTGGTGGTATATCAGAAGTGGGAGTAGGAGGCACTGAAGCTGAAAATGGAGTAGATGAGTCAATAAATCGAGTGGGGTATAATCTCTTCAAAGTGTCCATACCCAGCAGCTTGGGCATCCCATCCATGGTCATAGTAGAATACCCCTCCAACACGCCTAAGGTACGAGCCAACCTCGTGATATACATCCCTCCATACAAACAACCAGCCTGTCCCTTCTTCGACTGCTCATAGAAGTAATAAGCAAGAGCATGGGCAACATTGTAGTTTGTCCTGTTAACCATACAAGACAGGAAGAAGAGACCTCCCAGTGTCACAACGCCTGGAGTACCTTTTCGGGCGGCAATAGTATAAGCTATAAGGTTATGCACCACCCGATGTGTGAAAGATGTAAAATTTGAAGCCTTTGATAATTTCGGATCATACTTACCTAGTTGGGGCAAGTTTCTTCCAAGCTGCAGTAAGAGCAACATCATATTCTGTAAAATCCACCTCGGAGTCAAGATACTTAATGGTCTATACTTCCTCCACAGAATATAACCCTAAATGAATTTCGAGATCACTGATACTGATATGAAACCATTTCCCACCCAACCAAAATTGCATTGTCGGCTCGATAACAGAAAGCTTGTCTTTGTTGAGCTAAAAGGTGCAATAAAACTCAAGGGTCAACTCTCTATAAGCTGGCTTGTTTATAGCAAAGAATTGTGCCCATCCTGGCTAGTTAATCAAGGCCAGTATCTCATCAGTAAGTTGTGCCTTTTCCATAGCAGGCCAATATAATATCCGAGAAGGGAACCATTCTTTGTTTCCCAATTGCTCAAACCATCATTTTTCCTCTGGAGCGGAGAACTGGATGCATTTATGATTAGAGATGAAAGTCGACGATGGAGCAATGGTCGGTCGACTGGAGCTTCCTTCCCCTCTCGCCCATTTTGCGGGTAAAGGAGTGCTCTTTTTGGAAGCTGTTTGCTTTCAGGGTCCCATTATCTGCAAAATAAACAACACAACCCATACAAAATAACAATAACACAAAACACAAGAGTTAGGGTGAGCGAAATTTCAGCATTATAACGGCATAACAATATATTCAACAAATTTGTAACACCGAAGTAATCACATCAAAACAATTAGCAACCCAACCACTAATAATCATGAAATTCAATAGCCACAAAATCTAACCAAACCATACCACTAATGGATATCCGAAATTACTAGTAATGGTTGTGGAAATGTGTTCTAATCATCTAATAATGGAAAAATATAACATCAAATTGCCTAAATTTCCATAACTTGATGATTAGAAACAAAGAAATTTATAGTGGGTTCATATACAAAAGATCGAAATACAATGGAGCATGAACCCACACAAACTATTCAAAATAAATGAAATCAAACAACAAAATCAAACCCAAATGATAAACCCCTTTCAATTTCGCAAATTAGAAGGCATATAATCATCAAACCCATGAATTAACCACAATAAATTGCAAAAAATATTGAGAAATCGAGTGAGAGAGTTCAAACCTGTAAATGGGCAATGAATGGTGCGGGATTGTGTAGAGAATTGGCAACAAAAATCTTCTTAAATAAATGGGTGAAGGTCAAAAATCCCTTGAGAGTGTATGAGTGTGTGATTTCGAGTGAGAGAGAGGAAGAATTTTGAGAAGAAATGGAAAAGAATGCAAAGAGAAAGAAGAAATTATGTGAATGGAAAAAAAAATTGGGTTTGGGTAAAATACCCGCTGGTATGCCCACAATTGTTGATGGTAAGATCATACCATGATGGGCATACCGAACCTCGGTACACAGTAGCTACGGTATGCCCATCATGCTTGATGGTACGATCATACCGTTTTGGGTGTACTGAGCCCCGGTACACAGTATGGACGGTACACTTAAAGGTACGCTCGTACCACTAAGTGTACCATTTACACTGCATCTCCTACACATATTTTCGAATATTCACTCTCTGCACATCGCATCTACCATGAACACAAACACTCCCAACTAATGAGAAACAAGAAAAATCAAAGAAAAACAAACTAGAACAATAAAAATAAAGATACCTAAATTAAAAACAAAAAAAAATTGGTGGGTTGCCTCCCACAGAGCGCTTCTTTAACGTCGTCTTAGCTGGACGTTAAGGTGATTTCTCACCCCGAATCCTAGAGATACAAAATCTCCTTCATTTCATTCACTTCTCCCCCAAAATATAACTTGAGCCTTTGCCCGTTTACTTTAAAATCACCCTTCTCAGGATGAGTTAATTCTACTGTTTCATAAGGAAAAACTTTCTTAACAATAAACGGACCGGACCATCGAGATTTCAACTTACCGGGAAAGAGTCGAAGCCTAGAATTGTAAAGCAATACCTGATCGCCAGCTTTAAACTCTTTCTTTTGCTTAATCTGAGCATCATGCTATCTCTTGGTTCTCTCCTTATACATCTTTGCATTGTCATATGCTTGCAATCGCCACTCATCTAGCTCATTAATCTGCAATTTCCTCTTCTCACCTGCATTAGCTAGATCAAGATTAGTCTGTTTGATAGCCCAATAAGCATTATGTTCTATTTCCACAGGTAAATGGCAAGCCTTGCCATATACTAGCCTGAATGGTGTAGTACCTAAGGGAGTTTTGAATGTTGTCCTAAAAGCCCATAAAGCATTGTCCAATTTCTCAGACCAATCCTTTCGGGATTGCTCTACGGTCTTCTCAAGAATTCTCTTGAGCTCCCTATTTGTGTTCTCGGCTTGGCCACTAGTTTGAAGGTGATATGAGGTAGCCAATTTATGGTTAATGCCCAGCCTTTTGAAAACTTTTTCAAGCTGGGTGTTACAGAAGTGAGTGCCCCTATCACTTATGATAGCTTTTGGTGTACCAAATCGAGAAAATAATTTTTTCAGAAATTTAATCACTACCCTAGCATCATTCTTTGCCAAAGCTTGAGCTTCAGGCCATTTGGACACATAGTCAATAGCTACAAGTACATATTTATTACCAAAATAACTGGGAAAAGGTCCCATGAAATCAATACCCCATACATCAAAGACTTCACAAACTAAAATTCCATTTTGGGGCATCTCATCACGAGATGAGATATTTCCAGTTCTTTGGCAACGATCACACTGTTGCATAAAATTATAGCTATCCTTAAACAAAGTGGGCCAGTAGAATCTAAATTCTAAAACTTTTTGAACAGTTCTACTGGCTCCCATATGACCACCAACTGGTCCGGCGTGGCAATGGCTAAGTATATTCATGGTTTCAGGCCAGGCCACGCAACGTCAGATCATCCGGTCACTACATAACTTAAACAGATAGAGATCCTCCAAAAGTAGTACTTCAAATCAGAAAAGAATTTCTTCTTTTCTTGATAAGTTAACTCTTTTGGGAGTTCCCTAACAGCTAAATAATTGGCAAAATCAACAAACCAAGGTATTTCAAAATTAGAATTACTTACCATACCTACCATGGCATACAGCTGCTCATCAGGAAAGGTATCTGAAATGTCTTCCTCTTTAAGTCCTTCCAGGTTCGGATTCTCTACACGAGAAAGATGATATGCTCCAAAGTTTTCAGCTCCTTTTTTGTATTGAATCTCCAAGTCAAACTCTTGCAACAACAAAACCCACCGAATCAACCTCGGTTTTGCATCAGTTTTTGCAAATAAGTACCGCAAAGCCGAATGGTCTGTAAATACTATCACTTTTGACAAGATCAAATAGGAGCAAAACTTGTCAAAAGTGAACACCATGGCCAACAACTCCTTCTTTGTGGTGGTGTGATTTTCTTAGGCCTTATTTAGGGTCTTGCTTATATAGTAAATTGGCTGAAAATGCTTCTCCATTCTTTGACCCAAAACTGCCCCAACTGCGAAATCACTAGCATCGCACATCAACTCAAATGGTAAACTCCAGTCGGGGGCCACCATAATAGGAGCATGAATCAACTTCTCCTTTAGAATGTTGAAAGCATTAAGACATTCCTCATCAAACACAAACTCGACTTCTTTCTCAAGAAGTCTTGTCAATTGGTGTGCAATTTTTGAAAAGTCTTTTATAAATGTCCTATAAAAGCCTGCATGCCCCAGAAAGCTTCTAATGGCCTTAACAGATGAGGGAGGTGGTAATTTCTCAATGGTCTCTATTTTCGCTCTATCTACCTCAATGCCCTTACTTGAGATCTTGTGTCCTAATACGATTCCCTCATGAACCATAAAATGACATTTCTCCCAGTTCAACACAAGGTTTGTCTCTTCACATCTCACCAACACCCTTTCAAAATTCTCTAAAAA
The DNA here is from genome assembly GCA_949750685.1 of Vernicia montana. Lineage (NCBI taxonomy): Eukaryota > Viridiplantae > Streptophyta > Magnoliopsida > Malpighiales > Euphorbiaceae > Vernicia > Vernicia montana. Next base: position 13,298 of record CATKHJ010959429.1, read on the forward strand.
CCTCTCAAATGAGTCACTATGCACCGAGAAGTCATCCATAAATGCCTCCATTATGCCTTCAATCAACTCATCGAAGATTGCCATCATGCACTGTTGGAAAGTTGCGGGTGCATTACATAATCCAAAAGGCATCCTCCGGTATGCAAATGTCCCATACGGACATGTGAAAGTAGTCTTCTCTTGGTCTTTTGGGGAAATAAGGATTTGGAAATATCCCGAAAGACCATCCAGAAAACAATAGTATTCATGCCCGGATAACCTTTCCAACATCTGGTCAATGAAAGGTAATGAGAAATGGTCCTTTCTGGTGGCATCATTCAACCTCCGATAGTCGATGCAAACCCGCCATCCTGTGACTGTCCTTGTGGTGATGAGCTCATTATTTTCATTTGGAACTACCGTCATCCCTCCTTTCTTTGGTACTACTTGAACCGGGCTCACCCATGAGCTGTCTGAGATTGGGTAAATGATCCCTGCATCAAGTAGCTTAATCACCTCAGCTTTCACCACCTCTTTCATTTTTGG